>BMAO01031663.1:0-114356 GCA_019973975.1 Trichonephila clavata
TTTCATTAGGCGCGTGAAACTCTCAGATGCATAATAAAATAGTTTCGGTGCTTCATTCCCACGGTGGGTTGGAACAGGCCTCTCCTTCTTCTATCTGCCTTTCGTCACATGCTCTAGGATTGAGTGTCAAGAACGAGGACTATTTCTTCACATTTCGGGCGGCAGGAATCATTGGATTTGATAGATACCGCTCGCTCAATAACGTCAGTTTTTATGACTGTACTGTTTTGTTAATTTGATTTTTTTTTCTTGTAAAATAGTGTAGTTTTCAGTTTTAAATGAAAATATACATAATTTTATAATGCATTATATGAAACATTTGTGTCCACTGAACATTGTAAAGGGATTTGTGAAGACTGTTACAATGCATCTTAAAATGGAAACAGTGGTGACACGGTGATAACTAACCGTAATCTCTTTTTGATGTTTTTTCGTATACATTTCTCAATTCCTGAGTCTATTTTAAATATTATTTCATGGCAAATATATTTTTATGTCAAACTTCACCAATAAAATGATTGAATTATCTTCAAACGTAAGTATGAGGTGATTCATCTGAGAGATGCTACGCGCCTATGGATGGAACTTTTTGAAGAGCGTAGCGGGGATAAGATATTGCCATCGTTATTTGCTTATGGCGTTAATATTATAAGGGAAAAGTTTAATAATTCTAATATTAAACACATTAAATGAATGTTTAAACACGTTTAAATCTAGAACGTCTTATCTTATTTTGTATAAGTAGCTTCAGATTTCCTAGATGGATAAACATACCCAAACTGAAGTAACTCGTTTTTTATTGGCTATAAATATTTTCCTAGATTCTGTTGTTGTTGTTGCTTATCCACTTGGCCTAGACCACAAACTAGACCATGTCCAAGAGATCGTAGTCGCTTAATTAAATTAAAAACAATATCCTCTTCAATCAATAATTGTCTCTCAGAGGCACCAATACATGCAATGATATGGGAGGCAGAAGCCATAGCCGAACAGCGGCAAGAAGCATAAGTCTTCTCAGATCCATTAAATATTAAGCTCTTGATATGACCAGTCCTAAGTCTAGATAAAGTGGTCTGAGAAACTCTAGGACAGGTGCACTGCAGGGACAATCCCGGACACTTAGCGGCATATCAGGCATGTTCAGGCGGAGACCTCCAAATATTTTTGATCTTGCCTGTGAATAGGGAGTGTGTACCTCGGAAGCTTGTGGTTCAAAGGAAGAGGCAGAGGGAAGTTCGCTGCCCTCCCACGTAAACAGATCAGAAATTTCATTTCCATAAATCCCAACATGCGATGGTATCCACTAAAAGCATATCGAACTGAGCTGGGTCAATGCAGTTAATTTCAAAAGTTTATCCTGCCCCAACATACCCAGGACATTGGACCAATACTTTAAGAATTGGATAGAGCTTTTGCTGTCAGTCAAAATCCAAGTATCAGATACGCGATTGTCCAAAGCAAAGTTTAAGGTTTTCTCTAATAGCAACAAGCTCAGAGCGGAAAACTGAGCTGTTGTCAGGGTTTCCAAAACGACATCGAAATTCCTCAGTATTTGTTTTCATAAAAACGCGACTGCCTGTTCTGCCTGAGTCAGATCTGCTTCCTTCTGCGTAGAGGACATCTGTGAGAGGTAGATTCTCAATCTATGAATCACTACAAAAATACGTCTCAGCTTCACATAAGTAGAATAATTGAACAGCTTAGATCTAAAAATGTGTGATTAGACAAGTTTAGACTGTAGGTTTCACAAAAAAAAAATGTTAGAAATTATTCGAAGTTTAAAATAATTATTGTACAGTCTACTCAAATCGACCAAAATTGGCTAGCGATATTTTTCTTTGAGGAGAAGTTGAACACCAATATCTCTTTTATTTCGTTCAAAAATTCTATTTTATCCTCAAATTTCAATATTTGCGACCCATCTTTCAATCATTATCCCACCCCCTTCGTACAAAGATCATACAATAATAATGTATTAAATGCAACAATAATGTACTTTGCAATAAAGCTACAATACAGACCCAATTTTAATCTTAAACCTTACAAATTATCACGATATGTATATTAAATATTGTGTATAATTTTCTGTATACACAGCGCATGAGTGTCAATAGTAACTATTAAACTTGTTCTTAACTTAGAATTGAGAGATTAGTTATCAAATGCATTGTACAGTACTGATGCATTGAAAAGTGTATTATATCAGTGTAAATGTGTATTTTACTTTTTATTATGTCAAAATGTATTTTGTTTTGTTTCCTTTCAAGCCGGCTGGGTGGCGTGTTTGGTTTGTCACTGGCTTTCTGCGCCTAAGGTTGCCGGCCCAAGTCGGTGGAGTTTCGTGATGCAGAAAATCGACAGTGGCTATGTCGTATGATTATACAGCATATAAAAGAACCATAGAGTGCCTGTTTGGTTTGGTTTGCATCGTCAGAGCCCAGGTGCCTCACTCTAGTTAGGAAACTGGGCATAAAAATTACCTGCGGCGTTTGATATTCTCTTATATGGCGCCGCACTAAAAAGAGAAACAAGCTTCCGGAGCATGAACAAGGTCTGTAATGGAAAACTCCAATCTGCATCCCATTAGAAATAAAAAAATGTTTCCTTTCAATAAATTTGTAATTTTTAAAACCTTTTATTTTCGACTTTTTGATATGCTAGTGCCCCCCTCGTCGGGTTATCATGCCTACCAAGGGGGAAGAAGGATCGTGCCCCACAGTTCCAGAAATGCTGTTCTAAGTTAAGAAACTCAATGCACCTCGAAATTTCTCAGTAGATACAGCTTTAGGAAGCAAATATATCATCCTTAGGTGAAAAGTCAATGCAACTAACGAAGGTATGGCTTATAAACTGACATATATATAACTCAATATAAGAATGAAACTCTCAAAAGAATATCACAAACCGAATAAGGAATATTGATAAATCAGTTGATTTTATTAATGCTGCAATGGAGAGTACATAATGAAATATTGAAGGCTGACTCTATTCTATTCTAGACAGAAGCCTAAAAGTGGCAATAGAAATAAATTGAAAAACAAAAACAAAGAATATGTACATAAAAATCTTTGGAAAATCCAGAACAAATATGAATAAAATGTTCCAATAGTGAAACAAAAGTTTATTTAACCGTGTTATATTTTCTAGTTTTTCAACTAACTTCAAAAATTTCATCTTATATTGAAAACATTTGGCTCAAATTTAATATTTCTTTGAGTAACGAGAGAAAACTTAAGAACTTTATTTCCATTTTATTAAAAAAAATATTTCTGAGATGGAGACAGTAATAAGCATTTTTATCCTTAAGCAAAGAAGACAATTTGCATCTCATTTGCCAATTTTTTTCGTCTGATTTCAACCAGTTTTTTTTTTTAAATATGATGGTACATTTGAAAGTATAAGTAGGTGCGAAAAATAGTTTCATCGATTATCTTCTCATGTGACTTAAAAAATAATCTAAAAGGTTTTTCCGCAATATATTTTCAGAAACAGGGGAAATAAATTAATCTGATCAGAATCTAAATTACTTCATTTGAGGTAACCGAGATATATATATATAAGTTCAGTAACAATTATTTAGTAAATGTGGATATAGGATGAGAAATAGATCGATTGATGAGTCTACATGGAAATTGTTCAGTTTCTGAAAATAGCATATTTTGCATTATCTCGTTTTCTATTCTAGTCTAGTTTTTTGACCTCAGTTATTCTCGATTTGAATTTCGATTTGTATTTCATAAATGTACATAATCCATTTCTTTCATTTTTCAGGGAAAGAAGCACTTTATCGGGATTTTGAAAATACATGTACATATTTTTCAAAATTCATTATGTAAAATAAAATGTCAAAGTAAGTATGTTTGTTGACATTTTCATTCATCTTTGTTTTCACCAAAAAAAGTTAAATTTTTAAAAATATGTTCTATAAATGGTATATTTCCCTGAAACATTTTTATGCAGGAATGAGTATAGCAATTCACATAACTGTTTATCTATCGTTTAAGTAATTTCTATAATTTGTAAGCAACTAGGAGTCCAAACATGATGGTTCAGAATATGGTTATGATTAAAATATTGAAACAGCTTTCATGCCGCTATTTTTCCCCTTCGAAATTTTCTATTTTTCTTCTTAAAACTTTTTTCTTTGATTCTTTTGAAGCTACGTCCCTTTCATTCTAGATAGAAGTAAATATTAATATCAAATTGTAACACAACTATATGTAACAAACTTATATATATATATATATATATGTATATATATAAATTATTTTATTCATAAAGCCTGTCCTACTTCAGCAATGTTTATAATACTACAGCATTGATATTTTTTTTAAAAAATTCTATCATTTTTTTATAATTTCTAATTTTTTTTTTTAAATTCCAATTTCAGTTTTTCTATGTTTCATCTTTAATGCTCGAATGATTTATGTCTGTATCGTAGAGAATATATATAACACCTATATAATATTGATTGATTAGTTTGTAGTTAGATGCATTTTTTTAGAATCAGAATAACTTCTTTTAAACAAAATTTACTATTTCCTTTCAATGCTGAGTTTTCCGCTAAATTTGACATAAATTGAAATTTGTTAACACCTTAGATAAAGCATTTTAAATTGCACATTTAAACTAGTGGCTGTAGAATTTGAATTTTTGTTCATTTGTTAGGGTTTATAATTATCTATTTGTCAATTGTGTTTGTATTTATGGGGCCTGAAAAATGTAGTGTAATATGGAAAATACCTTAGAGGAAATTTAAAAAAGTATATATATATATATATATATATATATATCGTATAAGATTTTCCAAATATTTCCCTTAAAAAATTTTTAAAATTAAAAACAGCCCAAATGAATTATAAAAATATTTTAGTGACTCCCATGCTAAATAGAGAGAGGGGGTATTTCTATACGAACACGTTCATCACATATTTGCTGCATTGATCTGTTAACATTTATTAAAACCTATCTATCAAAAATCATCCTTTAATCCTATCTCAAATCTTCGTGAAACTCTCATCAATTCACTTTCCTTTACACAAGATGAATTGATTCAACATTCGAATTCATTTATCGATGCCACTGTTAAAATTTCCAGCAGGAAATGTAATCCCATATTATTGTAAAATTGGATTGATTCTGACATTAAGATTCGAGGAATCTTAACTTTTTCCAGGAGTTCATAACTTTTTGAAGTCTCTCTCTCTCTCTCTGCAACCCTAATATTCTTATTATATTATCCCATACTTTCCTTAAAATATGAATTTTTACTTACACTTTAAAGTGACACTATACGATTCAATTGACAAATATCGATCAAAAAAATAAAATCTAATTTCTTTAGCCTAAATTATTCTTTATGTAATTTTCTATAATCTCACAAAATTTGAAAATTCTAAGTTTAAAAAATGTTGAATTATGATAGATTTTACGTTTCTTTCTATTCAACTCCCCATGACAGATCAAAGCTTCAAACTGACCTCAGAAAGATAAAGTAATTAGTTTGTCTTCATTTAAAATGCTAAGGCTTTTTTTTTCTATTGTGCCAAATTCTTTAATATTTTTTCTGACTATTGCTAATAATACATGTAAAAAAAGTTGATATGCATTTTTGAATCAAAGCAATACTTATTTTCTTAAAAAATAATTGAATTTAGATTTAAGATATTTTTTACGGAATTTTCAATAAACATTCATATATATATAAAGAAGTATTGTAGGAATATACCAATTACACTCACATGCACTTGTTATCACAAAACCTGAGGAATATAGAACCAGAGACCTTCTGATTCGTAAGCACATAACATATCACTGGACCAAAATGATCACCCAGTTTATATAGATACCCCGCTTCACACTCCCCTACAAGTGAGTCGGTCGATAGGCGAACGAACGATATAGTTGTTATGGCGAGCATGTGAGTTTTTGGTGTTGCGTCAAGTGTGTCTGATGGCTTTGATTGTTGCGTCAAGTGTGTCTGACGGCTTTGATTGTTGCATCAAGTGTGTCTGACGGCTTTGATTGTTGCGTCAAGTGTGTCTGATGGCTTTGTTTGCTGCGTCAAGTGGATCTATGATGGTTTTTGAATGATCTTGCGGTGGGTAGATTGCGCCACAACAGCTGCGTCGAAGGTTGCGTATTTCTTAGTTCAACGACAAGGTCACCAATTAGGAGGATAGAACTCGTGACCTTTGGTTCCGTAAGCACGTAACATACCACTGGACCAAAATAATCACTTCGGTCCGGAGGCTGTTACTGGCTTCTATAGATACCACCGCTACAAACCCATACCAACTTTCGTTTTTTATGGTTTAATGTACATGCAAATCAAATTTGATGTGTGTACGTAAATTTTTCTAAGAGTAGTAACATGTTAAAATCACTTCATAAAATTAAATGTTTTTCTTAAAAAAATTAAATTTATAGCTTGTTATGCAATTTTGAGCACAAAATCTGTTTTACATAATACACACACATAGCAGCAACCAAAAAAAATTCCGAAAATCATTAAATTAAAATTTTTTGCATAAATTGTACCATGTCCTCTTAAATTTCAATTTTTAGAACTCTTTATCTATGTTTCATAAAAATAGATTTAAAAAAAAATGTTCCTAAAATTTTCATTTCATATATTATTTTTAAAAAAATTAAGATTTCTGTAAAAGTTATATTGTTTCGTATTTTTAACATTCATTGATTTATTTTTTTTACGAAATACCGAGGCTTGATTTTCTATTAATTAAAAATACCTTAAATTATGAATTAAAGGTTTTCAGTACATTAATATTTTTGTAATGTAATATCATAATTGCATTGCTTTGAGTAAGAACTGGAAGACTGCTAAAAGCATAACAGAAAATTTTCACTTGTTCACTTGAGCAGAATTTCAGCCATCCTTTTGCAGGGGATTCTTTTTTATTATATCAAATATGAGATTCGAATATTGAAATTGCTTAATTTCTTATAGATCTTTACTTTTCTTCCAACTATTTCTGTTATACTCAATTTTCGTAGAAAATATGATGTTTATCCCTTACGTTCCTTCGCGTATGTTTTTCCTTTTTCTTAACGCTTTACGTTCCTTAGAAACGTATCTGTGATCAGAACTGGATTTATTCATTTCCAAAACTTTTCGTTGAGTAGTTCTAAAGATCCTTTTTTCGAACTCTCACATGTTGTAAGGAATGAGCTCGCAGCAAAGATTTGATTGGTCAAAAGAGGGTTCTGCTGCATGAAAGAATTGGTTTTTGTTTTGAGTGAGAAAACGATGAAATTTGGAGAAATGGATAGAAGGGGTGAAAGAAGATTCTGTAGTAGATTCATGAAACTCTAAATTGTATTATCTGTTGAAAATAATAATAGTAAATGGTTATTCCGTGGTAAACAAAAGTCATGATTTCAATTAAAATAAATATTATTATAACAGGATACTCACCCCCTCACCCCCAATTCAAGAAATTTTGTTCTGATCGTGGTATTTTCATACGCATTACATAAAATATTTTTCTTATATTGGTTTCTTACAGTTCTTAGTCAAATATTTTTTAAGAACTTGTACAGCGTGGGGCAAACAAAAGTAGCTTGGATGAAAGGATACGACTGGACGTGAATATGACGAGCACATCAATTGATTAAATCTGGTTCAAATCTTAGTGTTAGTTGTGTCAGTGTGACAATCAATTTGTAGCAACATGACTAAGGAGGAAAACATTTTTAGTTACTTTCAACAGGTTGTTGCCACTGCCCATACATAAACCATGGATCTTATTTGCAAAACCTCCACTCCTGACAAAATTGTTAGCAGAGATCAGTCTGATCTCGACCCTTGCTGGTCACCCAGGTCACCTAATCTGTGGGCCATTACTTTTCGTGTGGAACCCTCAGGTCTTAAATGTATCAACTTGATAGTCTTCAAGAACTGCAGCAAAACATTTCTAATGAAATTGCTGTGATACAGTAGTCCAGCTTCTGTCTACCTTCCGCAATTTGATTACTAGAGTCCAAAGGTGCTAATAGATAAATGGTGGTCATTTTCAACATCTGCTGTAAGTAGGTTAACAAACTATTTCCTTTTTAGCCGTGTTTCTTTGTAATCTGGAACTCTGTTCTCCGGGCCACTTTTATTTGCCCCAATTATTTAATCAAGATTTTTAACCATATTTTTAGAATGGAATTATTTTTAAATTGCATCAATTTTTTAATTTAATTTTACCACAATAGCTCTAATTTGAGTAAAATTCCACAAAAGCGTATGGGTTAAAATATATATAAATTATTTGTGTTCATCATAAACAGGAATAATATGAACTTCAAAGTGAATTATTTATAATATATATAGAATTGATGAAGAAGTACTTAATCCCAAGTACACCCAAACCTTATCCTCACAGATGCCAACAATATTTAGAAATCAAAACATTGTAAATTAAAGCTCCAAAAACTAAAAATTGAGGCTAAAATTTGCTTACATCGTATATTCTTTAAGTTTTTTTAAAATGTTCTTAAAAAAATCTAAAGATTATTTCTTTAAAAAAAAAGTTGCCTTATTTTTTTCTGAAATTTTGTCTTGTTACGTCAGACAGTTTTGTATAGATCAGTTGTTTTCAAAAATATTTTCTAACCAGAATTAAAGACTATCAAGTAAGGACTTTGAAAAAAAAAGATCCATTTTCAAGAGGAAAAATAACATTTATTTTCATGCAACATCAAGTACATATTTATAATTTATTGGTGGGAAATATTCTAATGTATACAATACCAAATATTATGAGAAGCAATGCACAAAGACAACATCAAGAAGTGAATCATTATTATTGTTCCATATTATGAACTCCTGCTAAAACACTTATATATACACATGCGTATATTTTAATGGAACGGCTTAAAAATAAATAAACAAAGAGCTCTACAAACAATATTTCCCTTACATTTGTAAACAAATTTAAGCACAATTACAAAATATTTTGTTCACAAATATTACTTTCATCATTAAATGCGATGTTTCTTACAATAAAGTTTAATATAAATGATTATTTCATATTTATATACAAAACTTTTAATATGCATCGAATATCATTTAGGCTTATTTTGAGGATCAAATATGCGATGACAAGTATAATGATATGATTTTGGACAAAATATGAAATTTTATATTTATAAATATAATTGTCGTTTAAAAAAAGAAGTAATATTTCAATTAATTCCCTCCAAATATGTGTACTCTTTCAATTCAAAGCCTAAAAAAAATGCAGTATTTTTTATTAATTTTAGTATAATATTTATATAATGATACATAATAAACAGAATAATAATAAAAACTGTAAATCAATGCTCTTTTGAAATGAAAGTTATATATATCACCCTTATAGCATATTTGTATTTATATATCCATGATATACTTTCAAGCAAAATATTAATTTTATAAACCAATAAGAGTGTATCTGATTGCTTGAATATGCCACTATAACATTGGGATAAATTAGTTTTTTAATGTAGTCAGAGTATTAAAATTTTAAATAAGGAAGTTAGTATTAAAATTTAAGTAATAAAGTTATTGAAAGAAAAGTTTAGATACTCTATTAAAATTATAAACTCCAAATCTTTGGAAAAATTTATTCTATTATAAAAAAATTCGCAGGAAGCTTTCATTTAATTAAAACGTAATTAATTCGTTTTAAATTATTATTTCTTAATTAAAAAATTATGAAATTAAACATAGTATGAAAAATAAATGAAAAATGTATGCATTATTATATATTATTGTTTTTGGACAAAAAGATTGTTGAGTTGATTCAGGCAAATAATATAGATATTTTATTTTTGACACTTTGAAAATAATTTTATAATTACCTGTATAATGAAATGGTTTACTTTTCAAATACATTCATTTGAATGAAACAAATATATATGTATATTTCTAAATTCCTTTTGGTATCTAATAATAGGAAATATAAGTATATGATTTATATTAATTGAAAGTTGACTTAAGCAAAATTGAAACATTTTAAAGATTCATTGTCTCAGCATACGCATGATAATGCATTTTTACAAACTAAGCAAAACGGACTGCAACATAGAGATACAAAGACACAAGTCAGAATTAAAGAAATAAACCAATCTTAAAAAACTACAAATAATTTTTTTTAGATAAATTGTACTCTTTTTTTTTTATTTATTTAGGATGAAATTGATTTGCGGAATTTCTCCGATCAGATACAATAACTACTATTGCGAAAGTAATTTATTCTTTGTTCTGAATAGAGTCTTTTGAAGTTATGCGGGTAGTTCTATTTTAAACATCATATTACTGGTTAATAGAGCCATTTAAACAACAAATTCTTCATTTAGTAGATCCGCAATTATTTGCCATGTGGGAGAATTTATTATGAAATTAATATGTCTTCAAATATTGATGTGTAATTTTAATTATGTAAGCAATATTCTACATAATATCCTTTATAATATCCATCACTTTAAAAATCAGTAATGCAATATTAATATCAATAAAAATTTAATTAAGAATTCTTTAAAGCCAAATCTTTTTAAAACAAATATCTTGGATAGATTATTTTTTTAGAAATTTAAAAAAAAAAAAATTGGCTAGAAATTCATTTGTTTCTTTTTATAAGGCAAAGGCAGTACTCGGGAGAAAATGCTAAATACTTGTAAAAAGGGAATTTCTGCCTTTTTTTTAAAGTTATTTTTGTAATATAATGTAAATTTAAAAGTATTATAAATAACAATTTTTCATCGTTATTATGTTCAGCGGATTTTTTAAATTTAAAAACTAGATATTGGGCGCATACTTGTAAATGTTCAATTAAAATTGGAAAGTTATATTTCTGATTTCACCGTTATTTTAACTAAACAATACAAAGCATTTTAAATATTTATGAGAAAAAAGTAAGTTCTTACAATAGTTATTAAATATTTTTTTTTGTTTTTTTAAAACACACCTTAAGTTTTTTTGTTTGAACAGATTCGTATCTCTATTATGTATTATAGAAGTCCCAAAAACTCGGCCTAAGGTGGACCAAAGGTTGTCCAAGTTTGTAAAAATGCTGGGTTATAGAGAATGGGATTAAATAAAAGCATACAGTATTTACAACAAGAAAATGAAAATTAATGAATCAGAGGCAGATCAGAAACAGATCTGATCAGATCTCTGATCAGAGATCCTCAGAAAAATACTTCATGAAGGCATACAAGTATCATAAATCAAAATTAAGTAGACGACTTTGCAAAAACTGGCTACTTTTTTAAAAAAAGAAATGCGTATTGTTCTGCTATCTTCCGTATTTCACTCTGCGTTTTGTTGCTTCATCACGAAGACGACGATGGAGCAGTAAGTCTATTACCGATGCACCTTGTTGTTCAAAATACTAAATTGCTGCTACAACAACCTTTAGTCCCTCACTATGTGATATTTTAAGAGTTTATACGATGTCTTCAACGTTAACGTCTTCATCATTTTGCGGCATTTTTTCTTTAACTATGACAGCATCAATGATTTCTGCATCGGAACATAATACCTTGTCAGTATCGTTCCAGAACCTTTGTTTGACGTCATTTTCATTGGCTTCTCACAACCAGTTATTCTCGTGGGATTTTTTCGATCTACATGGGTATGTCGGAGTTATCCAGGACTGTCGAGTATCGAGTGCCGAGTTTTCGAGACTACTGTATTTGTATGATTGGAAGCCTTTCCAAAGTAACTTTTTTATTTAATAGAAGTTTCTATAAATTAAATGAAGATAATTGTTTTAAAAGTGGTCTTTAATTATTGTGGCGTAGTTTTTCAAATTCAGATTTATGTTTATATTATACATAATTCAATAAAGCAATCTGATTGAATGCTACAAAAGTCCGCGTACAGTTTTATTACAATGTATTTCGCTATTTATAGTAACTATTTCATGAGGTTGCTAGTCTTTATTTAAAAAGAAAAAAATTGTTTTGATATGCCATTTAAACACATTTTATGTACATAGCAGAGGGAAATTTTAACATTTTGAGATTCCTTGTCAAAAAAAAATTGGATAACATACATCTGATAAAGTTATTTAAACTGTCCAAAAGATGAAGTTAAGGGTTTAACTACAAGTAATTCTCTTCCAATTCACAACAAACACAAAGAAGTATTCAAATGCAATTAAAGAAAGGAGATATATCAGTATAATGCATTCCAATTACAATACTTGCTCAAATTTCTATCATATGTTAAACTTAAAAAATAAAAAATAAATGTGCCAAATTGTGTTGTAAATAAAATAGTGTTATATAATGGTGATACTATGTACAATTTGATATAGCTTAAATAAGTGACTACAGTTGATAATAAATATACTATAGTGAATGATTTCAACTAATCCATGATAACAATAAAGTTCTAAAATACTGATCTAAAGACAAGTACACTGAATATCTAGTTGAAAATACCAAGAAAGTTTCGAATAAATAACTTAAAAAATGAAAAAATGAACTTAAGAATAAAAATATATAATAAAAAAAATATGTATTTAAATACTTTTTTTAAAGAAAGACTACTTCGAAACTTCATAAATTAACCAGAAACACTTACACTAGCAGTGGCAGAAGTTGCCCATATGGTATTAAAAAAAGATTTACATGATACTCGAGATAAAAATTCATGCAATGAGTTCACAAATCTCGGTAACACAAAGAAATAAAGATATGTTAGTTCATAACGTTCCCCTTCAGATCTTACGTTTGGGTTTCTTTCATTTGATCGATGTAATCAGAAATACTTGAATCATCGAATGCTTCGACCATCTGCAAAGAAGCATTGCTGATAGTACTGCTGGTCTTCTTTTTGGTCGGTTTGCTGCTGTAATTACTATCCAAAAGATCCACGTTCCTGGAAGTGCTGAGACGAGTCATCTTCCTTCCTCCAGAGGATTGACCGCCATTTTGGTTTAGGTGGCTACTGCTTCCTGGTATCTCTGATACAATAGTGAAATCTTCCGTCAATTCCATGCCAGATTTAAGGGTGCTGTTGAAGAAACTCATGGTGCGTTGTCTATCTCGGCGTCTGAGTCCGGCACCTCGACCAAGACATCGGCTAAGAGTGTCCCGGAATGCATGTCGGAACTTCAAAGACAGAATGCTGTAAAGGATGGGGTTGATGGTTGCACTCACATAGTAACATACGCCGGAGATATTGGTGAGATAGCTGTAGATGATGAAGTCAGCTTCGGTTGGTTCAGAGATGTAGACAGCCATTAGACGTTGGGCGTGAAAGGGAGTCCAGCAGACAAAGAATGCAATCACTACAGCAACTGCAACGAAATAAAAAAATAGTTGATTCAATTTTCTCTCTCTTTTACAGTGTGATTTATAAAGATGTAACATATTTGAATATCATTAAAATATATAACAAATTTTTAAAAATATTTGAAATCAACCAAATGAATTAATAGTATACTAGAATGTATTTCAGTCAAAAATTGAATAGAAAATTTAAATTAAAAAAAAACTTCTATTAAAAATTAAAACCCTGGGTTAAAGAAATATTTATAACATAAAATGTACTTGAGGCTTGATATCTTTATTAAATGAAGAATAAAACTGCCATAAAATTAATAGTTTAAAAGTTTATAAGGATATCCCTTTTTTATTGCAAAATCTATTTGAAATAATAATAATTAGATTTGAGAATAAAGATTTATGTAATAATTTAATCATTTCAATAAAATGATTCCTTATAAATTAAAAAAAATTGTTTACCTTGGAATAATATATCAAAAAATAAATTTGTGCCAGCGATAATAATTGTTTTTATTCATTATTATATGAATTTGCAATGATTAAGTTCTATGCTCACTTCAAAAAGCATTATTATCATCTGTTAAAATAATCAAATAGAAAAAAAAGAAATAAGTAATACAATTTATTAGTGGAAGTAAAAGGGGAAAAATAGGAATTTCTGCATAAAACATCTCTTAAATTTGACTGAATATTTAACAAGATTTTTTCAGTTTTCGTGGAACATATGAAGAATACCATTCTTAATATATTTTGAAAATGTTGTCAATATATTATTTAAGTTGCACATGAAAAAGGGAATAGAATGTACATCATTTATTTTTTACTACTTATTTAAGGGTTTTCTAAATGTCTTCGCAGAGTAAGTAAAAAAAAACTATCTAATATATAGATTACTTAAAAAATTTCTGAAATCAAAAGTAATTAAATCTTTGTTTATGTTTCAGGAAAATCGTCTCTCAACTAATTAAAAGTTACTTTAATTTCCCAAGAGAAAGAAACTTTTTTCCTATTAATTTAATCTCTTAATTGATTAACTTTTAATTTTTTAAAATTTTTTGCTTTTATTATTAATTTGTTCTTGCGTTTGTTTCGTAATTTTTGATTGATTCAAATTTTCATAAAGTATTTTATATATTTCATATATAATCATGCCTGTCAAGTGCAGTCATTGATATTTTTTAGCAAATTTAATTTTTGCACGATGGATTAGTTCGTTTTTTTATGCAACAGATTATAAATTGACGCCAGAGTACTTATAAATGTACCCATACATCTTTCAGCGTCATTTTGTTGTCGAAAGCTTCAAAGGGCTTACAATGTTATTTGAGAAGTTTATCCGGGAGCTATTAAATAATAGAATATTTTCTGCAACATAAGAATGATTTATGAGAGATACAACGGAGGTAATGTTGTGGAATATCCCATATTTAAGTATTTAAATTGTTAGTGCAATAGGATGCGGTTAATTAATGAATAAGATTATGAGACTTTATATTAATTATTATTATTTACATTCTATTTATCATACTTTTTATAAAGTATTAGTAATTTAGCCACAGAAACTTTACATTTAATTTTTGCCGAATTATATTATATCTCATTCTAACAACATTTTATTGAAAATAATGATTAATTTAAATTTTGAATGAGTCACGAATTAGTTGATTAAAAGCTTAAAATCATAGAAGTTTTAAATACGTTGTTGAATATTACATTTTTATTTCAAACTTTCTAAACTTCATTATTTGATTTTTTTTTAAATGATGGAAATATTTTCAATATTTGAAAATATTTGATTAATCTATTCTAATCAGAAAATTCATGAAACATATTTTTAGTTCGCATTTTCATAACTGTACATTAAACAAGAATAATGAACTTGCTTTGCGGTGAGATTACGCTTAATCATGCGTTAACTAAGTAGAATATTTATATTGTTTGAGACTTATCATGTGATAAATATATTTAATGAGCATTAATTAACGTAGAAACTTATTTAATTTTAACAGAATATAATAATTAATACATTGCTACATACTGATGCTTAAGATATTTTGCGTGCAACTGTGCTGATTGAAATAAATATTGAAACTATATAATCAAATTTGGGCAGATCATTTTTTAAAAATTTTAGAGAGTATTAATTTAGCTAAATTAAATTATTATACTACTCATGTAAATATACATACACACAAAAGTAATATACTAATCGTGATGTAATAATCGTTCTTTTTGGTTTTATTATTTAATTTATTAATTTTAATAACAGAAACTTTTCAAAATCCTTTTACATAACAAATTAATTGTGCCATACTAAATTTGCTATTTTCGGTACTTTGTGTTCAGGCAAATTTATATTTCGTTCTGAATTTCCAAACCTTTTAACATACATCACTAACTATTGAAGTTATATTCTAGTGCACATTAAAAAAGGGAAAATATTTTATTATAATGCTAAATGTGGGTACTTTTACTGCGCGTTACTAACATTTTCAAGAATTACATAATCACAGAAAAAAGTTTTCTAAAACAAATATATCTCATTTCCTTTTTTTGTTCACGAAACCATGCCCAGAATACAAAATAAATAAGACGCTATTCTTTTGCAAATGAATTACATTTCATGGATCATAAATAACATGTTTAAAACAAAGTTTGAAAGCAATACTGGAGTTTACTAAGACTTAATCGAAAAAACAGAAAAACATGTAACTGAATCACAACAAATATATCATACATTATATGTTCGAAACATATCACTGTCTGGATTATTTCTAATTGTACAAGAATTTGTGTCTTTCTTTCTCTGAGAAAAACTCTGAGTACTTTATATTGGAGCAGAATTGTGTAAGAAGAAACAATGAAAGGGAAACCGAAGTTAGTCAACTGAGGCTTGAAGATTAAAAGAATTCTTTTTACTCGATTCATCATCGAAAAACGCTTACACATTTCCCCGAATAACACACAAATATGATAAAAACTTTTTTTAAACATTTTATCTCTCTCTAACGGAGGGGTTTGGCGTCCTTTACGATTTTATTATTTATGTGGGCTTTTTTTTTTCCTTTTCCGTGATATGTGAGAATATGCATAGGAAGGATATTTTGAAGGATATTCTTAAAAGAAAAGATTCCTTCTTATATTTACAATAGCAATTTTCTACATTTTTGAATGTTTTACACAATAGCCATTCTCTTGCTTTTTGTGCTATTTGTGATGTGATATTCTAACATTTTGTTTTGTGGTGTACTACTTGGCTACTAATCAAGATTCATTGGACCTCAAAATTGCTACATTAATTTTTTTTAAATTTTTATTTAAAAAACTCAATATAACAGTTTAAAATTGTGGGACATAATTTTATTTACTCTAAGTTTCATTTTGCTGTTAATATTATTATTAACTGGAATACATTTGAAAAAGATAACGTAATACAACTCAGGTGCCCATGGTCATCATTCCAAGAACCACTCTCCACACATTTATCGACAATAGTCTACGCACTGACAGTCCGTGGCGCTTTAGATGTCCTAGAGCTTACCATGTTTACATTTGTCGTCCTAGAGATGTATCAAGTTTTTGAGTAAGGTTGAGTAACAGGACTGTACAATCCAGTAATATCTCATGGACAATATGTCCATCCATACGAGTGTTAATCACCGGGAGCTTTTGCGATTCTGTGAGGATGTTATACGAGATATAAAGTAATTTTTAGACAAGTAATCAATGTGATTTCCGAATAAAAACCCTCATAGTCAAATGTTTCTTGTTATGCATAATCTAGATGGCAATGCTTCTACCTTCATTGCGTATGGTTTGAAATATTTTTCTCCGCTTTTGTATGGGAAGGTACTTTCAATATTAGAACCAATATTGTGCAGTTCTAGAATTGAGCGTTTTGTGATCCTATTGATTGATATTAAAGATATTTGAATAACGTAGTTTAAAAAGTCAAAAATAAAAATGGGTCCACTAATTGTAATTTTTTTTTTTGAAATCTGTTCTTATTTTAATAATATACCTCAAAAAGTGCAAAATGTTTAGATCATAAGTTGTTTAATGAAGGAATTTTTAAAATAGTTTAGAAGTTCTTTTTTACATTCAATTTTATGAAAATTTAACATCAATAATTAAAAAGATAATAAAACTATTTCAGAGACTTTTTTTTATCAGAAAATTGTCAGTTCATTTTCAAATTAGTTAATTAAAACATCTATAGAAAGGGAATATTTATTTGATTTATGAAAATATATTCAATTTAAATCAAAAGTTATTTTCTCAAAACAGTTTTTCAAAATAATAATTACGAAACAGCAACTCTTTATAAACAACTTTACCGTTAGAAAACAAAAACAGTGCTGCGTTTCAACAAATCCAAAAACATTTTCAAAGACGAATAAAAAGGAATTGAAAGGACGAACTACAATTCTAAAAGAGGAGAAAAGTAAGATAGAAAGAAACGTCACCATCTTGACAAGCTAACACAAATTGAACTTCCTTGCTCTTCTCCTACAACAACTAAAATAAAAAGGGAAAAAAATTTATCGTTGCTATCATGGACAAAAAAGGGCTTACCCCTCCCACGAACCAAATGCATTCGCAGTATGATTTCGTCTCTATTTTGGAATCAGCAATCGCTTCAAAGCCAGGCTGAAGAAAACAACAATCTTTTTTCTGCTTTGAATGAATACTATCATTTACTGACGTATTTCGATATCTTGCCTCTTGAAGAGTGGTACTTTTCTCAGGGCTAAAACTTCTCAACGTAAATGCCGTGAACTGCGTCTGAATAAAGGAGGAATTCAAACCCTGAGAATGAAACTGACACAAATTTGTGACTGGTTATATTTCTTTCACGCCCAATCGAACGTCCCCGGTGTCTTTTCATTATTTAGCTTTCTTCCAAAACTTGTCAACATTCGATTATTTTTATTGCGAATACTTAGGTGAAAGAGAAAAAATGTTTTTCATATATAGAAGAAAAGATGAGGAGAGATAAATATTTTTAAACATTTTGAGTTTGATGTCGAAAACACGTTACGGAAGAGAAAAATATATTTACGTAATCTTATTTGAAGAGATTCTGAGTATTCAATATTTATAAGTATAATTGATGAATATTGCCAATTTAAATACTCTAAGCATTGTAATATTATCAATTGTTATTCCAAAGAATCATTCATAATTTAAAAATTGGTGTTACACAAGAAAATATCGTCTTAGATTTTCAGAACATCATGATAAGCAAGAGAAGCAAGAGACCAGCAGCCTATATTCAAGTTATTTTAGGATTCTGTTACGAAGACTCAAGTTCAACTTGCATGAAATTAGTGATGTAAATTCATCTTAAATATTTATTAGTCAACTTCCTGGACACGATAGTGGATATCACGCTAACTGCAGTACCTAAGGCCTGGGTAATTTCCAATTTATAGTGCCAGAGTGGCACTCTAAATATTCAGCAAGCCATAAGTCCTCTCCAGAGGAAAAGAGGGTTTGGAGACTCCAGACCACCCTACGGGTTTCTTCCTCAAAATTGGGGTACTGTCATCTGCATGTTGCTCAAAGCTACGGCCAAAATGACAGACGTAATTTTGCCTCCTTTCCGCGATGAATTTCGTGGACTTCGATTGAAACCATTGATCGGATGGTATTAGCAAAAAAAACCAAAACAACATTTTGAATTATCGATTTTAAGCGAATTACCCTGGCCCAAATTAATACAGCTCTGTACATGAAATACAATTTAATGTTTATTTACATGATTTAAGATTATCGAGTAAAATCATTCATATGCTTATTGTAAGAAATAGAAGGAAACAGTGGTGTTTCAAAGTTGCATGAATTCACATTTTATAGGAAAGACTTGTAAAGAAAAAGTACTTTATATATATATATATATATATATATATATATATATTAATATCAAACCCCATTAAAGTTTATTTTCTTAACTCAAATCATCTCTTTATGTCTTTTTGCACAATTTTATTGGTCTATCAGTTATATTCCCATTTTTCAAGTTCAGTTACCCAAGATTCCCGATACAGTTTTTGAATCTTTTTTGGTATCCGGCGAATGTTTCAAATTCTTGTAATATAAAGTAAATATTTTTTCTTTCTAATAGGGCTGCGGTTTGGTGTTTTACCATAGCAGGCCTAGTACATTCTCCTGGGGCTGGTGTTTCTTTTTAGTGCGGCACCATATAGGCGTATACCAATCGCCGCAGGTAATTTTTAATTCCAGCTTCCACCCTAAATGGAGGCACCTGAGATCTGGCGAAGCGAAACCGTACTTAGTGTTTTAATTTTGTCAAGAACATTCAAGCCAAACAGACACTCAAGGGATATTTTACATGCCGCATAATCATGCGATATGGCCGCTGTCGGTTTTCTGCATCATGAAAACCCACCGACTTGGGCCAGGATCGAGCCCGCAACTTTGCGTGTTCATGGACAACGACAAATGAACTACGCCACATTGGCGAATTGACTGATAACTAATGACTCTCCTCTTTAGTACATAAAACCTTTAATAATTTACAATCTAGTGGTTGATCTACAGTGGAACAAACCTTCGTCAACAGACAAAAACCTTCATTATTAAGATCTTGAGGGAATACTCGCATAAAGCGTAAGGCAGCATTTCATAGCCTTCTTTCAGAGAACGAAAGACAAATAATGCCATGAACAACATTAATGCTTTGATTAAGTTATAAGCAACATTAATGCCTTATTCAAGCTTTGGACAAAATTAATGCTTTCTAAAGTCTCCTAACAACATTAAAGCCTTTTTAAAGCTCTGAGATAAGAGAGCACTGAGAAAGATGTTTTCATCACACCACCTCTATTTGTATCTTATAAATTTAATAAATACGTACAAGATTCTAAATTTCAATGATCTTACTGGGTTCATTTTATTTTTAAAATATTCTTATATTTATTCTGCATACACTTGTTTGTTTATTCACGAGAGAATCATGTCACAAAAATACCTCAAAGTTTGAAAAATTTATCATTTATTCATTTATGTACCACTGTTCTTAGTATGATAATTACCATATGTGGAAATGATAAATACCAACCTAATCAAAACTTTTAAGAAGCTCAGTGATGAGGAAACTGTTCAAGTTTGTTGAAAACAGACTTAAGCCATTAAGTTCTTATCACCGTTGAATCATGATCTTGATAAAATATCTTGGGCGGTATCAATTCCAGTCTGTTTTTCTACTCCTCAGAGAGCCTTGCGGTAACAGCAGGAGTTTCTTTTATGTGTCCACCACTTTATCAGACAAATCTTCCGCTACTTTATATTTGATCTTTGAGGAAAAGTTTCAGTTTCTATTTTATTCTTCAAGTTTATTTAAGTTAGTTTGATTTTTATCGGTTGGTGCGTTCAGTTCTTTTCGTTTTAGTTTTATCATACAGTTGAGATACAGTTGAGTTGTGTGCGGCTTTTTGAGCAATTGAATCGATCTTATATAATGTATGGGAATCAGAGAAAACGTATGTATAGTGGGTAAACGGAGTAGTTTTTATCTCTTCACTTAGGATAAATTGAAACTTGTTACTAATTTTAAGGCAAAACTTATAATTAAATTACTTTTTAAACCTCCTTTTAAGAAACTTTAAAGGATATTTTAAAAATGACATTTTAAATTTTAAAGAAAACTTAAATAGATCTGATATATTTGTTAAGTATGAAATGCTGATCTCTTTTAAGTTTTCTCCGAGATTTAGAAGATTACTTATTCTTCTTAACACTTAAGTTGACAAATATCTAAAAAATTATATATGTTTTTAACATTGTGTGGTTTTTGAAACTCGGCTATAGTATTTTTTTGTATAATTCTCTTTCTTTGCAAACTGTGAAATGTGAATTTATATTCTTTAAATTAGTGATATTGTGATACTAGTGATATTAGAGATCATATTTTTCCCAACTTTATTAAATGAAGGTAATCAAAATTCTGATTTTGCCCTGATTACATAATTACAACAAGCACGTGTTAAAATGGTCTGACAATGAAATACATGCAGTTAATGACACTTTAGCGAAAGAAAAAGGAAAACATATAATTTATAAATATTATACTTGAAAAAAATTATATTTTTATTGAGAGAAAAAGCCCATGATACCTCAATATGTCCATTTCCTATCTCTTTGGTAATTAGTTTATATAAACATGCACAAACACAGCTTTTTTTATTGAAAATCTGTATAATTAAAGCGCAAATTCAATTTTTCATGATAGAACTCATTTGCAATATTTGCTTAAAAATGAAGTATTTCGCATCTCATATGTGTAATAGTGTTTCAATGTTACGATTTTGAAGATGTAATTGTAGATTTTACTGTACATGTTAAGGTTATCTTAGTCAGACATACAAAAAAAGTACAAATCATTATAGGAACACTTTTTTACATAAAAAAATGAGACAATATTCATGCATAATTTAATGTAATTATAAAAAAAATCTCTATACAAAATTACTTTTATTAACCTATCCTCTAAATTTAAAGATATTTTACATATAACAACTGTTCTAATTAAATATTAAAATTCAAATTTGGAATTCAGTGTAGAAGATGAAATATCAGAAAAAAATTTATTCTGAAAAGAATAGATTAATTTCAGTAAGGAATTGGTATCATTAATTATGTACTTCCAAACTATACAGAAGTCACAAAATATTATTCTACACTAAGAAGTTTTGTGAAAGTTCACATATTCTGTTTACAACACTAGTTAGGCTTGAATACAGCCTTAAATGAATTAAAAATATTAAGTTGTAAAAATATTACATAATTTTTTCCTGTAAAATGTTTTACATTCGGTCGCAGTAAATTAATTCTTATTGTTTCTCTATTAATGCTTCTGGACAAGTCATGGACGCTGCTCATCTTGACATGTGCTCTGCACTTAAGAGTTTGGACCATATTGTATAAACATATTGGAGAGCTCGTGTTGCCTAATGATCTGATGGTCAATGGCCAGGCATTTGATAAATAAAAATAATAAATGTTTATCTATATTAATTCATTACATTAAAATATAAAAATTATCAACAGTTTTTATTTGTCTGAATTTGTCCAGAATTTCCTATTCCTGTTATATCGCGCAATTCTGAATAAAAGTTTATTGATTATAATTAAAATAAAAAGAACATTTAACCAGAATTGAAATTAACTACTATTCTATGATTATTACACAATGGCTTTTAAATATTTTTATTAACAGAACATGGCAGCAATGCATACAGTTATTAGCTAAGCGAGTCCAAATTAAAATACGCTTCATTTTGAAACTCAAATCGAATGTGAAAGTTATTCCAATAATCAATAGTTAATATTTCCATTTCGATGTGCACAGAGACAAATCCATTTTACTTTAAACATTCATCACAAAAAGAGCATTTTTAGGAAAGAAAACATCACATTCGATTTCCTTTCTCCAAGGGATAGAATTCCCAGTCATCTCTTATATGCTTAAGTGACAGACACGGTAGGACCATTTCTGCGACATAACTGATCACACTCCAGCCGATCGTAAATTCTTAGCTATTGCAAGAGAGAAATGAAGCAGGCTCTGATTGAGTCCATCAATCATCTACGGGCGGCTCGTAGAAGCCTCCGTTTCTCGCATGTTATTTGGCGTGGTTTTATACTTGGCGTAACACCGGAGATGACGTTCTTGACCTTTTGTGTAACCGCTTTTAAGCTTAAGGCTTGATAGAAAACAATAGTTGCTAAGCGTTTATTCGCGAACTTGTTGCTCAACTTTTATTTTATTTTTAAAACTGGAATGACTTACTGAAAATGGCGTGATAGATGGTTCTTGAATATCTCGGAACATTTTCAATTAATTGGGTTGTTTTTAGGTTTCAGACGAAAGGATGGAGGACAAGATGTATATAAAAATGTCTTTTAAGGAGGGCGTTTAATGTATAATAGAGAAAAATGTAATATTTTTTAATGATAATAAACATTTTCTCCTATACGAGACATTATACAAAATTATTTGATTTATTTGACATGAAAATAAAAAACTAGTAGTATAGAACCGTGATGTATTTTTAATTACAAAATAGAAAAAGGGAAAAAAAGAAATATTGAATTTTATTATAATATTTAATATAAAATGCAAAAAAATAATAAAAAGAAATATATAAATACGACGAATGAAACTGACAGCAAATCTTCCTTTAAAACTGTTTAAATCCACAATATGACACTGGAAAAGCAACACCAAGGTACAGGGGCTAGAAAATTATGAAAATTCGTGACAGGTACACCTCACCTATTAATGAAAATAATGCGAAGTATGCAGCACTTCCTGACAATATTCTTGAGTAGGCAATAAGGAGTGGATCCCTTAAGATCGTGTAACATCTGTGCCCTTTTTTTCTGCCAGGAAAGAACCCTGGAAATCCTATTGTGAAATTTATTTTCTTTGAGCACAATTTTAATAGAGAATGTCAAGCTACTGCAAAAGGAGTATGTTAAAAGAGACAGACGAATTTTGGAGAAGCATGGTGATGATTCTGAAACGGACAAGTTGCTCCTTATATTTGACACGTACTTTTACATTTACATCATGTCTAGGACCATTGATATTCTATACCTATAAGAACTATTTCCTTCAAGGGTTGCAAGGGAGCTGTTTCTATAAAGTCTGTCAAGACTGTCATTGAGCACAGACGAATCCATTTGCAATGATGCAAGGCTAGAGCGACGAGGTCAACGGAATTGGACAGGGTTGTGTTCTAAAAAGATTCATACTTCTGTTTGTACGATGATAATTCCTGTATACGAGTGGGGCACCTACCAAGTTAGAAGTAAATCCGGCAGCATTTGAGGAACACCCCACTGCGGGATAGCTAACATAGCATTCAATCTTTCGTCGCTTTTACCACGACAATCGCTTTCATGTTGATTCATATTCAACCCATTATGTTAACCGAACAAAATACTTATTCCGGTCACTATGTTTACCAACAATGCCTATTCAGGTCACTATGTTTACCCAACAATACCAAGATCATATACTGTAGCCGCTGACGTTTCTCGAGTGATACACATTGCCTTTTTGCAGCTAGAAAAACACGACTGTGCACTACATGCATCATCCAACATTATCTGCATGATGTACATTATGCTTATCTGGTCACCTTGTTCATCTAATCACTCAGTAATCGAAAATTTCTGAAAAGGTATTGGATACCAGTTACATTTTCTACCATTTTTCTACCATCACTGCATTCAGAAGAATTTTAGCAAATATTCGGCAGGAATTTGTTATTCAGGTAATGTTCAGGTACTCCTCGTTGATTGCAGTAATTTTATAATGCAGTCTCGTGTACTTTCATTCTCTAACATGAAATGGTTTTCACCTCAGAGTTACATACTTATGAAGTATTTTATATATTTTGATATATTTTTTGTCACATCTAATCAAAATTTATGAACATATCCAGTTTTTATAGTACGAAACATATTTAAGTAATCATGCCAAATATCATGCTCTTTAACCATTTTACATCCAGATACTCTTCCAAATGAGTAGTATAGCGAAACCGAGTCTCTCATGATGCTAAGCGAAAATTACGTAAAAAGAATTAAAAGAAAGAGAGCAATTATAAAAGAAAATTAAGATGAATTAAAAATTATCCTTAAATGTACACTCATGAGGATAATATATGCAATAAAATGAAACTATTCAAGATCAACTTCTTCTAAAAATCAGAAATAATTTGAAACGATACATAAATGAAGTTTAATATTTAAATACTATCATATATAACTTCTGTTCATTATAATTATTTTCATACTATAAAAATTTGGGGCATTTTTATTTTGTTTTTATGGAGTACATTTCAGAATAGAAAAATATCCTTATATATGCAAATATTTGACTAAATCAGAATAAAAAAATCAACTCAAATATTTTTTTCAATAAACTTCATTAAATAAAAAAAAAACATGGAATTTTCAAAACAAATGTGGAAAAATTATATGAATAAAAACTGTACAAGAAAAAATAATTCATAGCTCAAAGAAAATCTATTAATTTTTTGAGAGTGTAAATTTCTTTATTTTTTTAAATCTTTTACTCGCGTGGATTTTAAAAAGAATATTCTTTAAATATATGTTTTTATGAACAGGTAGAAAATGCGTTCCTGTAAGAACTACTACAGTATATTAAAACTCAATGAATGAATACTGTAATTTTTACGAATACTCTTATAAGGTTACAATCAAATTATTTTGATTTATTGATTCAGTATAAGCAACAAAAAAAAATCTGCAATATAAAATAGTTTGCAAATCTAATTGTGCACAAAAGTTTTATTATATACTTTTAAAAAAAATTTGTTGCAGTGATTATTATTATTATTTTTTTTGAATTGTTATAAAATCCATGCAGAATATGACTTAGTCAAATTTATTCATTAAATTATGGAGTATTCGAAATATAAAACTAAATAAAAGAATTATAGTAATAAATATTTTATATTACATCACTTTCCACATATACCCCTTTAAAATAAAAGTGTTATACTATCCAAAAAATATTTTTACAAGACGCATAAAATATATTTTTACACACATAAAATGTGTCATTGATTTTAAGTGACAACAACTGAATTGTAACACCCTCTCCAAATCTGCACTAAAGTTCTCTTGCCAATGAAAGTATTTTGAGTAAGTGTTTATAATGTCACCTACAAAGCAATGCAAACCCCATTGTCGACGAATCTCGTAATTTTGAACTGCGGTCAATTGATGAGGAGCATGAGCTGGAATCCCACTGTCCTGACTTCCACATCCCACCAAAGTGAGGACTTTGAATCCCTGCAGTTTTGACGACCATCACAACTGACTACAGACAAATCACAAAGCAACGTGACTGGCCGTACTGACAAACTATTAGTGCAGCGGTTAACTTGGGCAACAGCTGCACTGTTACTATGCTTTTTGTGATAAAGTTATGTGCCTGTATGTTTCTATATTTTAAATCAAACGCAAGAGTAATCTTTATAAAGTTTCATAAACATTATTTAAGTGTAATATTTTTAAGTCAAATTTGAAGTTTTAGAGAAATCATGAATTTTTATATAATATTCTTGATTGAATGTTCTATGAAGATTCTTTCCCAAAATTTAACAAAATATTAAAAAAATTATCAAGGAATAGAATTATTTAAAGATTAAAAAAAGTGGAAACTTTTCGAAGATTAGATTAATTTAATATTGATCGCTGATTTTAAACAGTCTTAATTCATGATTATAATAAAGAAAAATAAACCTTGTTTAAATAGTTCGGACATTTTGTCGGTTTATTTTTATCAAAAGTTTGAGTATGACCGTAAATAGTACAAAGTCACAAGATCCACTGACCTAAATGTTTCTACTTGAAACTTCTTATAATTCAGAAAACACTAATTGATTGGATAAGCTACATTTAATCTATAAGTGATAGAAGGCAAACAGTTTAATTGTGGTTAGTTTTTAATGCGTCATGAGTTTCCTTCTTCTCTTATCTGTAATTCTGCATTTTTGCTAGTTTTTACAATTTGTACTATATTTTATATACTCTTAAATCTTTCTTAAGATAGCCTTATGGAGAGAAATACACATAATATAATCAATCACAAAAATCCCCAAAATAGAAAAAAAAATAATTTTATCAAAAAATTTCTAAAATATTTTAAATTATCGAAATACATAAAATCTTTTCTATTATATTTTAATTTTTATCAATTGCATAAATGACTATTCAACATTGTAAGAATTGGAAATCATTATTTTATTCGTTTTAAAAAAACTATAATACATATCTGTATTTTGAACACTCAAATTAATAACTACATTCAATAATGACGACATATATTTTATTAGACACATATAAATGCAATAATATATTTTATCAAATTTATATATAGCTATCCATTTTATTAAATTAATATATAGTTATTTATTTTTTTCGAATTAATGTATAGCTATACATTTTATAATATTTATATACGATTATATATATCCTTCACACATACACACGTACGCACGCGCGCACGCACAATATAAAAAATTAATATATTTCTACCTCTCAAAAAAATTAGTGCTATATTCAAATATCATGAAGATTTTCATTTATCCTGAATCGAATGAATATTTTTATTGTTGAATAAAAACATTGATATGCATCATATTTTGAATAAATGACCCCGGTCCAAATCGGTGGATTTTCATGATGCAGAAAATCAACAGCGCCATATCGTATGAATAAGCGGTGGCGTAAAACCCCTTGAAGTGCCTGTTTGGCTTAGGTGCTCTTTGTGGCAAATTAATTCATGCCTTTAGAGAAACTGGGAGTCGCACCATTTGAGGTAATTGCGTCGCCTATACGGTGCCAAAATACAAAAGTGATAGCAGCTCTGGGAATGAACTAGGTCGGCAAAGGCAAAGATACCAATATTTATTCATTAGAGAAAAATTGAATAAATTCAATATATTTACACATAAAGAATTTCGAATTTTATTATGATTTTAGATACACATTACTAAAAAAAAATCAATCTCTAAATAGTTATTAATTCGATATTTAACAATGCTGTTCATAAAATCTATTTGCGAAATTTGGAATACGAATTAATTATCTTTAGAAAACCATTCCCTTCAAATCCCAAATTAAATATTATATTTGTGAATATTTACCATTTCCAATGATTTACATTAATACATACAGGATTTTCAATTAGAGTATTGTTTGTAGAGTAAGTTATATCAAATTAAAAATGGTAGCAATGTAAATACTGTTAACATACATTATTCGAAGAAGCATGATAAGTTTAAATTAATACGATTTTATGTGATGTAATAAATAATCCCTGAGAAGTGAATATATAACAATAATATACTACATGAACTTTCGAAAATGCCCAAGATCTTCAAAATACTACACCGTTTAAATATGGCTGCAGAAACTTTCTAAAAGTCCTTGAAAAGGCTCAAAAGATTTGTTAACTTTGACCGTTTATGTGTTTCTGTCCATAACAAAGCATTTCATTCATTGGTTTGGTACGATTCAAAGGCAGAATACAAACCCGGAAATTGTTCTGAAAAAAAAAAGGGCAATTGTGGGTGAACTCTTACTAAAGTTTCAGTGAACTTTTTTTTACAGTTACCAATCTCTTCAAGAGGACATTCCTGACCTCTATTTGTAGTAGCTGCACAGTAAAAACATGAAAAGGCTGGATTTTTCGTTTACTATGGAATCCATTTACGCTTACTGCGTATTTTCGTACGATCACGTTTAAGAGTAATGTTTCGACCATATTTATAAATGAATGTAAATTAACATCCTCTGAGTTGCGAGTTATATTAACGTATCTATAAAGCCCCACGAGGGCTATTTTCAGATGGACCATAATTTTTAAACTTCAGTCAAGGACGAGGAGGACAAATACCTTTCACCTCCTTTCATCATCATTACATACCAATTAGAGTGCGACATTGATCCCGGTAGATTTAACGCATCACCCCTTCTCTACACGGCAGGTCTTCAGTGGCACCAGGACTCTAACCCGAGACATGTTGGTCACGAGTTCGAGATCATTTATCAACGTCCCACTCTGAAGCGATATGAGGGCTGTGAAAGCATATTTCTTAATTTTGAATTTCGTTCAAGTGTAGGGTTTGCAGCCCGGACCCGGAATCCGGTAGTTTTTCAACTTGCGGATTAAAATAACTAATCCCGGATTTAATATTTATCTGAATTATATTTTGAATTTTTCAAAAGTATTTTGAATCTGGTATTGCATTTACGTATCTTATCTAATCTTTGTAATGGTATACGTTTATGTAAGTTTTCTACGTTGAACTCAGTTGGTTCAAGGTATATGTTAAACCGTGAATTTGATATGTTCTCTTATTTTCTTCTGTAACTTTCTCCCCATCGCGAGTGGGAGCCTGTGAAAATGAACATTCACCCTTCAGATTTCTCGTCTGCGTCAGCTAACTTGACGGAGGCAATTAGACTTTTGAAGTTATTATCCAGTATGTTTTCAGCCCCAGAATCCTGATCCTGGTTTTTCCAATCCCAAATCCTGGATTAAAATTACTTATTCTGATTTAACTTTTGTCTTAAATTATATTTAAAAATTTCATAAAATTTTTAAGAATTTAATTTTCTAAAATTTATGTTTTGTTTTGCGAAATATGTACGCAGATTTTGTGCAATTATTAGTACTATAGGTAAAAATGTGTACACAGCTCTCATTTCTCGTATGGTAAATGTCAAAATAGATCTAAGGGTCTACTGCAATGCTTACACAATAATATAAGAAACATTTCAATATAGATTTTGTCACACCTTCTTCAATTAAATGCTGTTAATTAATAGTGACCTGCTTGAAAGACTTGAGATTACCTCTAAATCCCGTTGCATTACTAACAGCTCATGCAACTGGATCTCCAATGCAATGAGAGGTAACACTTGAAATTGATTCACATTCTGATTCAATAACTGATCAATTTATTTAAAACCATTAAGTGTAGCAGAAGAACCAATAAATATATCAAAGAAGTATATAGTGCACCAATGTTTGTCTATTAGATTTGATATCGTCATCAAAAATTCAAAAGAGATGCCCTTCTTTATAAATGGAGAAAGACGTGGTGCCTACCTGAAAAGAATAACTTATATTTAATGACAATAATACCTATCAGTAAAGAATCCAAACGTGCATTTTCAGCAGGGTCAATTTGTAACAAAAGGTGAAGGCGTTTCAATGATGAAACGCTGGAGGATTTGTGTTTTTATAACTTTATTTACAGAAACACAAGAAATGAAGAAGTGCTTTTTTTAAAAATTTCATTATGTACTATTTTTATTTATTTTTATGAGAATTAATTTTATCTGTTTCATTAAAGTAATATTGAATTAATTTTTAATTATATTTTCAGTTTTTATTATGAATTTCAACTATGCTAATATGTAAGTACTTTTAGTATATAGCAAGTATTTTTTGTATTTTTAACTAATATTTAAGTATTTTATATATAATAGTCCAATCCTAATCCCGATACAAATCCCGGGATTTGGAAAATGTAATCCCGAAATCCCGTGATTGAAAATATGACACGGTATTGCAAACCCTATTCAAGTGGCTTAGATGACACACAAACTAGCACTCCAACCTCTAATATTCCACATCACACCAAAGTTAAGACTTTCAGCCTTTATGAAACGAGTGCGTGGCCGGTCTTTAGGGCCACCAGGACTGGATCTCGTGAATGGACAGAAGCAGTGCCAGATCCTGACCTCTCGTATACCACAGCTGTTCGGACATATTTATGAGTGTCAAGATTTTTAACTTTAAGAAATTATAAAATTATGCATCGCACAAATATTTCTCATTTCATTTGTTAGCTAATACAATTCCTTGAAATACAGTGGCTTGCGAGTTTAATTTATGTTATGAAACACTGTCATATTTATCCAAGAATATAAATCCAGCATTTTATTTCATTAAATGAAATTTAAACCTGCAGATTCATTATGTAGATAATAATTTATTAGGAAAGTGAAAATAAAAGGCGCGGTACAATCTGTTAAAGATTTCAATATCGCGCAGAAAAACTTAATTTTAGCAAACTACTTTAATTTTCAGAATAAGATATTTATTTAAGAAAATTTTTTTCACGCATTCATGTGAGTATTTTTTAAAATGCTAGATAAAGCATAATTTTAAAAAAAATAATGAAATATAGAAATAAAAATGCAGCTATGTTATGAATATAAACATTAACTTTATTTGTAATAATGTTATGCAGAGGATGAAGCACGTCCTTTAAACTTTGAAGCGTAATGTTTGGTGGCTGGAGTGGTTAGTGATCGCGCTTCTCAATTACAGGTACGAGGTTCAAACCCGAGCTGGGCAAGTTGACTCAGCCTTCATCACTTAGGATGGATAAATGAGTTAACTATCTTGCTTGGGAACTTAACACTTGATTTCGTCAGACTGACCACCTTACTGAACATCTGCGTATGCACCCCAGAGCCCAATGTCGCGTATACTGAGTTGGGCAGGCCTTTGACCCTGGGCTGTTGCGCCACCGATTTAAGTTGTCGATTGTGTACGTCGTAAAGAATATTTTTCAAAAATAATGTTTAAGCTTTTTAAAATTAAAATCAGCATAACAGAGGATTGTAATTTAAATTATTAAAAAATTTTGAATACACAATTATAATATAAGAAATAGTAGGTCTTACAAATATTTTCCACAATCATTCCCATTTTAATACACATTCACACAAAATTAAAATCAGCATTACAGGGCAGTGCTTCTCAAACTTTCAATGTTTGCGACCCAAATTTCAATCATAATTTTCATTGCGCCCTCCTCCGTTCAATAATAATGTATTGAATTCATTAATAATGTACTTAGAGCTCTAATAAAAATTTAATTATAAACTATACAAATTATCAAGACAAGTATTAAGTTTTGTACACGACAAGCTCGTTGAGTCACTAGTAATTATTAAACTTTTGTTCTTAACATATTATTCATAAATTAATTAGCAAATACACTGTGCAGTGCTGATATCTTTATAAGTGTAAATGTGTATTTTACTTTTTGTTATGTCAGAAAGTATTTTGTTTTGCTTCTTTCAGTAAATAAATAATTATTTTATATATAAAAAATCTTTTATTTTTTACATTTCGATATGCTCTCGCCCCATGTAAGGTTATCTAGCCCCTCTACGGGGGGGGGGGCACAATTTGAGAAACGTTGCAATAGGGAATTGCTATTAAAACTATTAAAAATTTATGTTATTAATTAGTATATTAACCATTATAATGTTAGAAATACGGTCTTACAAATATACTCCATAAGTATTCACATTTTAACACACATTCAGACAAAATTAAAATCAGCATATTGCTATTTACTCCAGCGTTTCTCAAACTGTGGGGCGTGATTAGGGTTTCTGATTTCCCGGGTTTTTCCATTTCAAAAAATACATCAAAATCTCAAAAAATTTAAAAACAAGATATTTTTAAATAAAATCGATAATAATTATATAAAATAAGGCTACATATATAAATTCCAAAATTAATACTTATTTATATAATGAGCTAAGAATACAAAAAATATATAATAAATTGGTTATTCATTTTTAAAATAGGATTTCAGAAAGCGTAAGCAATTTATACGTTTATCACTTAGCCTAGTTCTAAGCTTTTTAACGAACAATCCGGCTGCAGAAAATGCTCTCTCGGCTTCAACTGACGTTGGAGGAATTGTTTTTAAAGCCTCACATAGTTTTATAATTTTTGGTGATGGATTTTCAGTTGAGTCGAAAACTTGCATCTCTTGTTTCATGATTTTGTTGAAACTAGTACTTTTTTCTTGGTCGAACAATATAAAACCTTTGTTTTATAGAGTAAATTGTGCTTTCTCTCTAATTTTTCGTCCAACGTCAGAGGTTTTTCTTTCAAAATCTCCATGCTCTCTTCTTCTGAAAGCGAAGAGTTGGATATTGATTCTTCTTCTTCACAGAAAAGCCTTGTCCCTATCATTTATATATATAGGCTTGTCTAACCAAACAATTTTTACTAGGCAATCGCGAAATATTGACAATAACTGCAGCTGCTTCATATTTTCTCCCAAAATTCAGGTATATCAATAATCCTATTAAAGTAACGTTGCGCCTGTCATTAATTCTTTGGATTAGAGAATATTTCAGATTTTTCGCAAATTCTGAATTTTGTTCGTTCAGTTCTCCAATAACGAAAGAGAATACGCCTTCTGTTGTTAGCAAAGTTGCATTTCGACAGTATAAATTTTCTAAGCCAATTTTTACTGGCTTTAAGTCTGCTACAATTGTAATCATAGTACCAAACTCTACATTTTGACCATTATTTGTTCTTCTTTAATGTAAATTAATGCTTTTAAAATTTGATGACTTTATTTCTAAAAATCTTTCAAGCAATGCCAACAAAGTATTCCATCATGTTTTGGTATCCAAACAAACCATCTTTTCACACCAAAATCTTCTTTAAAATATTTTTGTAAAATATCATTCTCGAGAGGTGATTCGGGATGATTTCACTCTATTTCCAACCTTTTTTATAGTTTCATTTATGTTAGTTATAGAGTTTTTTTCTCCATAAGTGATATGAGCAAGACTGTTCTACACGCTTTCAAATTCTAATCTAATGCTTTGTCTAATCTAATCTAATCTTGCGATTCTCCCGAAACGAAGTATGATTTCCGGGAATAGAAAAAGTACAGAAATCTTATGATTCCCCGAGTTCCCGAGAAAGAAACCCTAGTTGCGACAACACTTCAAGGGAAGCGGAAGTAAATTCAAAAGTCGAAAACAAAACAAAACAATTTTTTTAAAATATTAATATACTAAAAGTAAATAAATAAAATATAAAAAATAAAACACACATTTACACTGATATAATACACTTATAAATGTAACAGTACTGCACAATATGTAGTTAATAATTAAATTAACAGTACTAAGTTAAGAATAAGTTTAATAATTACTAGTTACCCCATGGGCTTGTCAAATATAAATTTATATACAAAAATTAACACTTATTTGGATAATATGTACGGTTTATAATTAAGTATATAACGGCCGATTAAAAGTTACGCGATTCGCTCCCCAATGCCAACGTTTTCACGTAGGCACGCGTTTGTGATGTATTGGGAGGGGAGGGGGGGATAAACAAGTAAATCCTTCGCAAATACGGTCAAGGTCATCTTATTGCTTTCTTAAACCTTCGGAATAATTTTATGGATAGAAGTGCACAGAAAAGATGGTACTTCGGAAAGACGTATAAATACGTCCTGGACAATTAACGTTTTGGCTGAGCGAAACGTTTATATACGCCGGTGGCACTTAAGAGTTAAAGTCGTATTGTGTAGTCTTAGCATCAAAGCGCAGCATTATTGAATTCAATACATTGTTATTGTATGGGATGAAAATTATGATAGAATATTGAGTCGCAAATGTTGAAAGTTTGAGAAGCACTGATTAACACTATTTTAAATTTTAGAATACAATTATGTTATAAGAAATAAAGTCTTCCAAATATCCTCCATAAGCATTCAAATTTTGCTGAAGTTTCGGTAACACCACGAAAATAGTTCCCCACCGAAAGATTGAGTAACTATTGCCTCATGATTAATGATTAATGATGTTGCACACTCAAAATCTCTATTAAATATTGAAAATAACAACCACAACCTAGGACTGTACAAAATACAGTCTCGTTTGTCTTATTTCAGTAAAATGACATAGATATCTTACAGCAGGGGTATGCAACTATTTTGGTTCGAGGGCGATTTTAGGGAAGCACGAGAATACCGGAGGGTCACACCTTTTTAAAATGATTGCTCCAATAGTTAACTTTGTATTTTAGAAAAGATATACTTTGTACCATACAAATCAATAAAAAATAAGTTAAGGCATCCGACTGGTTGCGAAAACTTTTTTTTAAAAGAAGGGATATCGGGATTTTTTTGTTATTTTTAAATTTGTTCAGTGCCTTTTATGAAAAATGTGCTAAAATTAAGAAGAGAAAAAGAAGTTATTATTACTGAAATGGGAAACAATAACTAAAAATTGACAAAAAATAGCATAAACACGGTCCGTTTTGTACCAAAGGTTTATGAACAAAATCTAATGTGTAGCTATATTATTCAATTTTTAAATGACCTACAGGATAAGAGATATTTTCTTCTTTACAAAAAATTAGAGCACTTTATCTTACGGTTATAAAAAAAGTGTAATAACAGTATTCAATAAATTGTAATTATTTTCAATAAAACAATTTAATATGAAAGAAAACAATTCGCTGACCCTGTTTGATTATTTTCAAAAAAATCACATTTCGAGTAAAACGCGTTTTAAAGTATGACATCTTGGTTAAAGTAATGACAACTGCTTTTACTAAAACACTTGTAGTTTTTGTTCTAGTGAACGGAAAATGATAAACTTGGTATTTTTATAAAGCTAATAAGATGTACAGTAAAATAAAATCATAAGAAAAATTTATCAATTTTTGGCAAAATTCAAAATTTTAGGGTAATTGGATACCTTAAATAAAATAATGTCAGCTTTTTTCAATTTATTTACTGTGCTAATTTCATATCATGTATTGCTGTACACACACACAAGCTCATTTAATTTTATTTTCAGTTGAATTAAACAAATGCACCCTATCACAATTTGTACATTTTTTTTTAATCAGAAGTGAAATTGCTTGCTGAAATTTTCATCACAATCCTTCAAAATAATGTCAGCCATCTTGCATGTATATTTAATCTTGTTGATATTCATAAAAAAAATATTTTGCTCGCAAATATATGTCGACCAAATATAGAAAACATTTTCTGTCTATTTTGTTTTCTAGTTGTTTTGGCTGCCCAGCAAATCTCTTTGCCTGCCGCTTGTCTTGCACTACTGAACAATCTATATGCTAAAATCTTGTAGAACAATTTCATAAACATTTAAATCATTGCACAAATTTAGTTCTCTTTTATTCCATGATTTATACTAACAAATTTCTGAAATGAGTTATCTCGCTGTTTTAGGTGTTGAATACCAAAATTATTAAATAAGGACCGAACAACTGAAATGGCAACAACTGTCAAGAAGAGTTACTGCCTTCTCTGCTCCAACAGTCTTACTGAATTCTACGTCCCATCATAACACATCCAATATTTCTGGAAAAATTTCATGGTACAAATAACAATGTCAAAATATGCGCAATTTAGTTTTGAAATGTAATATTCACCTGCAAAACTATTAGATATTTATTCCAAACATTGTGCAACTTAGTAACTTAATGATTAGGAATAAAAGAATCCCATATAAATTTAAAAATTGGACATAGTAACTCATTTATTAAAAATAAACTTCAATATAGCTGTATATGTTATTGAGATATATTAATGAATGAAACGAATTATAATAATAATTAAGTACTTATGTTTACATTTATAGATCAATTAAAATTACTTAAAATGTTGAAAAAATTGTTATTGTTAAATCATCTAACTTTGTATCTGTTCTATAAAATGTTTTAGATTATTGTCCCTAATGCTATAGTTCAGATACTAAAAGAAAACTTATTTAGTGTAGTTTCTTCCAATAATTCCTAAGATATTTCCTTATTTATCAATTAGTTATCATTAATGAACATGTTTAAATAACTACGTATCAACTTATAAGTGTGTTATAATATGTAAAAATAAATTTAAGTATGTTTAAACCCAAAAACAGGAAGCTATATATACGAAACAATATTTTTATCATAAATATATCGTGATTTCTTTAACTACGTGAATGTTTAAAAGAATTAAATGGTATACTTTCCCACATATTTGGATGAAAATATTCATCAGTCGAATGATTTAAAAATTAAAACATTTTATTTTATTGTCTAAAATATGTGAAAGAAAAGTTACAAATGGACCCTGATAAAGTTATTTCTATTCGCAGGCATGGTGTGAAAATTAAGTGGAGTGGCAGATGCATTTTTGTCCTTGTCGCTTTATCGTCTATCTTCTACACAAGATATCATGCATTGTATTCTTCCATATAAATATCAAATTTTCTCTCTCAAATGATTAAATAATATTCAGACATTTCACAAATTAATTTTCAAGAGTTTCAACGCTTGTATACGCAGTATGCCTAATTTGATTTGGTTTAATTTTATGACGCATTTTGACGCAAGGGCTATTGGAGCTGAACCTCGTAATTTTTAACCAGGCCCAAGTGACGAAGACGACAATAAGCCTGTAAATCCTCTCCAAACTTCACCCCTAGGCCAACGAGAGAACTTTGAGCCTCGGGAGATTTAATATGCATCAGTTTATATACACAGCGTGTCTTCAAAGGCCCAAGGTTTCAAACCCACGATTTGACTACGCGTTCCGCAAGTATGACCAAACATACGAACATGTATATAAATGTACCTATGATATTAAATATAAAATCACCTAACATTAATTTTATTTGAATCCTTAGAAAGAATTACCCAGTATTATTTTTTCTCTAACAGGTAGAATAAATTATTTCATCGGATTTATTTGTTGAATTTTAACATCGTATTATTCATTTTTGCTAATTTTTTCCTGTTTAATTTAATAATTTCTTACATCGCGTCTGCAATTCGAACAATGGTGAGGGATTTTAATGATGACAAGGTAATTAATATGCTTCATTAATCCTTTATAAGAATATAATATTATGTATAGAAAAAGTAAAAGTAAGTGCTGAGAAATAATTAGTTTCCGTTATGCATTGATAAAATCTAGAATTCTTATGTTAAATTCAATATGAAACTGCAAAAAGAAGATGTATGTGAATGTTACTTTTGTGAATACATTTAATTTGGATAAATGAATGTCTAATTAACTGCGTTATAAATCGCCTTTTTTTAATTTGTTACCTTATTAAAAGTCAAAAAAGTCACTACAAAGTTAATTATTCAAATTACCTTAAAAAATTTAATAAGCTCTCATTGTATGGGAATAAAAATTTTCTTTAACAACCAATATATTGTCTCAGACAATTAATGCCTAGTTTGAAATGATTTTGTATTTTGTGAATTCTTTTATCAATAGTTGTTACTCTCTGAGCTTAATTTTTCTAATGAAATTAATTTATTGTAATTAACACGATTTTCTTTTTCTTTAAATAATTTTAATGATGAAACGAAATATTGAATTTAAAGAAATTCATATATTTATCTGCTAAATATTAAAGGAAATGGAAAAAAAGCGATATGTTCTTTAATAAGTATCTTGTAATTATTCTTATCATTTAATTCATATTCCTTTATGAGGTAAAATAAAAAAAATGTCTGTTTATTTCAGCAAATGTGTATAAATTTTTGTTAAAAAGATCAGCTCTCCAATGCGTGACTTTAATTAAGCGGATATGACTTGTAAAAGTACTACTGTCTCGAGTGTGCGTTAAAAGGCATGAGAAAAGCACGCCATCAAACTATTATAGCACTATTCAACCGTAAAGAAGAAGATTAATAGAATTTTGCTACGAATTCTTCACTTTCTTTGTGTGTTATATTTTAAGTGTCTAACACAAAAAGTACATTTTTTCTCAACTTTCAGTTCAAAGTTTCTGGGCCCATTTAGTGTAAAAATGACTTAGAGAAAAACTTTCATGAGCTAGGAGGAATTTAAAAGATGGAGTTAATGGTTTCAGGAATGTTTTCGGGTGAGCTTAACTGGTACTAAAAAGCGTAGCTTTTTACGTTTAATAGAAGAAATAGTTAGTCATAGTGGAAAAAGAAAACGGTTTTCTACTGTACTCAACCGAAACGTTTTTGCAACGTAACGAAGCAATGGTATTAGAACTATTTTGCTGGGAAAAGTTATTCTATGGATTGAACGAAAAGATAGTACCTATAACACTAAAAACATTTAGTGGCATTCTAAAAATTCTAAGAGAGTTGGCATTAGTTTAGCTATTGTAAAATCTTAAAGATACTTTCCTTGCAAACACATAATTTATAAAAGATGTAAGAATAATCATTTCACCCCTATATCTATATATATATTCTCTCCCCTCTCCTCTTTTAATGCATGCGTATCTTACATAATAATTAAATACTAAAAAGGAAATATCAGAAAAATGAAGATACTCTACATTTTCAGAAAGACGGCAAAAAATAATAAATAAAATTTGTTTTTATATAATACTCGTAACACACAGAGCTGAAATAACGTCGTCTCAACAAGTGCTAGGGCTACCACGAACGTTATACACTAAGCAACTAGTCTATATTTAGAGTCAATGAGAGCAGGGAGGGCATTTTCAGGAATGACTTTCTATTCCTTATCAATCATTTGCTGCAGCTTGTCTTCTGAACGCGGAAGTAACAGTGCATGCAGGTGGCGTCTAATCATGTCCCATATGTGTTTGTTTATCTATAAATCATGATGACAAGGAAAGCATCTTTACAACTTGCAGATCACATTGGCTAATGCATGAAATGTACATTCAAGAGTTATCCTACTGGTAAAAACCTTTGGACATGTCACGAAAAAAGGGAGTGTCACCGGCCTCCTCACACCATTTGCGTAGGGGTGGGCCATTATAGTGCTTTGAATACGTATAAGAAAAAACCTGCGATAGTAATGGGTGGCAACCCGAAATGTTGTCGCATAGAGGGGAGCATTCAACTGATGCACCCGAATAGAACTTCTCATTTGTTAGTGCCTCACTCGTACAAGGAGATTATCATTAAACAAAGAAAAAACAGGACCTGTGCCTTTCTGTCGTCTGTCACTTTAGCATGAAACCATTACTAATGGAATCGCCTATGTAGTAAATTCAATAGCTATCTTTTTGACGCCTAAAAAGCATACAACTAACTACTGAACAACGGATCATGGTTCTGGTCGATATAAGAAAAAGAACATCTGTAAAATTGCACCAAAGTTGGTTTAAGAGGCCTTTAGTGGGTGCCTTGATCCACACGTGTTGACGTTTATCTTACCTTATTGGCACTCTTCAAGTTTGCCCCATTTCCGTATTCCATCCATTTTTGCCACATCCGGTGTCTCGTGGATACGTCTATATGTGTGTCACATGAGACTGACATATGGACCAAACTGCCCTACTCAATCCAGTCACAATGACTTTCATAAAATCGTGTTCCTACTGAAACTGCCAACGTTGGCTCTATACTGGCGTTTCTGCTATTGCACGTATCATCCGAAAAAGAATTCTACATTGCTTTCTTTGGTAGAAATATTGGCGCGAATATATTGTATATTCTCTGTAGGTTCCTTCCTTTATATGTCACTTAAATGTATTGGAATACTGCGTATTTCACATCATTTGTGCCTCCTGCACTGAAATTTGTTTCTCCTTCTTGGTGTTGCATTCTTAATATCATGTAGTGTATATACAGGAAGACTATTTTTCAAAAACGTTACATTATTTTTCATAGCATTCTTTTTCGTTTAACTCTGTGTATTCGGAAGTTTCTGTTATCAGAAAGGAATTCTTCAAAGCAAGGGGATTATGCTTCTTTTCTTAATAATTAATGTTTTTACAAAGATAATCTTATTTAATTTTAGATAGCGTAATTTTTACAAGACATTAATATTTAAATATATCTTTTTGTGCATTCGTCAACTTTTATTACGAAAGGAAACAAGGTATTGGTATTTTGTTACTAATATGGAAGACTTTTATTTTCAAATCAGTCAAAATATAAATAATTCAGAAGTACTTTTTTTATTATTCAGACACCATAATATTTAGTCATTTAAAAATTTAAACCAGAATGCCGGAAACTAATAAGCAGCTCTAATATTAATCAAACAGTGTGTCTTATTTTCTTTCTGAAACATTTCTTGAGACCTCCAAAGCATAAAGATCTTTTGTTTCAGTCCATCGTAGTTTTCATAAGGGTTGAAAAATATTTTACATTGACAAAAGACAAGATTCCGTTTTGAATGATTTTTCCTTTACATTACATATCTACTGTTGTAAATAGGTTTGTTTGAACTTAAAGTTATATAAGATTAGCAAATTCAATTTTCAACAGTATTCGCTTAAATATAGACTTAAAAAACTTGAAAAGGTAACATTTCTTTTTATATACTATAATACAAAAATTACATTAGCAAAATTACCTAATAAACACTTTTGCAGATGCAGCATTAACCCCTCAGAATTAAATACAATAGAGGGATGCATTTTAACTACATAATATAAGCTTAGGATATTAAGGAAATAAGTTCGAAAATCACGTTTCTTGAGATTCAGCTATCATTAGGAAGTAGAAAATTCCATGATGTTGAATTTAAATTACCAGCAATGATTAAATGTTACGATCCGAAACACTATATGATTATTTAAAACAATAAGTTTTGAACTTTAAATAGTGCCTAACCTTAGTTATCACGGATAAAAAATGAAATAATTGAATTACTAATTAAAAATATAAAAATGAACTACTATTACATATTTAAGAATTTTAAACAAGTTAACGAAATCGTTTTCTTTTAACAATTAATTCTTAAAAATACTAATTTGTTATCAAATGTTGCACAAATTTAACTTTCTCATAATAAAAAAATTCTGAATATTTTATCAATAAAAAATCTGAAGAATTCTGCTCATAAATATGTAGTGCATCAATTTAATAAGAACACATATAAAATTATTTAAATTTTGTTTTGTACAATATGGCATAAAGAAAAAATATTACAATCAAAAATGTTTAGCAAAATCAGTTACCCAATGAAAAGCTCAGAAAATACTAAGATGAAGCGAAATAAATGTGCTTTTATAATTAAAAAGCGTATAACGCGCTCTTAGAACACAAAAAAAGTAAGATCGAAATTTACGGATGAGCCTTATACGCGGGTATAAAAATGATAGCTTTAAAAATAAATTTTTTAAAAAAAAGAGAAGAAAGTAAAAAAAAAAATAATTTCTACATATAACGAAATGCTGCTTCTTTAAACGAAACAACATACCTTCAGAACTTAAATGGTTGTAGTTCAAGAAGTATATTATTTTTTCAAAAGTTTGGGATAATATCTCGAAGAAATGCCTTTAAAGCATAGGAGCATGGCACATATACATTTCGGACTTCTTCGTTAAAAAAAGTGCACGCGTTATACGGCGAATATACCTAAAAATCCAAAAATGCAGCTAAGAAGTATAGATGCGCGTTATACGCCAGATTTTATGGTATTACTTTTTTTAAATTACCTTAAAAAGTTGAAACACCACGAAGAGCTGGCAATATTCTAGTGGAAATGTACTCCTCAGATATTTATAAGATTAAAAATATTCAAAAATCTAAATAATAAAAGCTGTACACAGTACAATATCAAAGAAAAAATTTCTTTTTCTTTTGATTGATTGATTGTCTGAAAAGACACACTTTAAAGCAACTCTATGACTACTGGCGAAATCACTAAAGGAACCAAGCTCACTCTAAAAGGAAAGATACAAAGGAGCTATACACTAGTTCTCTAGGAAACAACCACCCCCGCATTCAGAACCTTTATTGAACAAAAGGTTTACCGTTTACATTGGTGAAGGACCTCGTAAGTTTGAAACTCACTCAATTAAAAAGGATGATAATTGAACCGGCCTCACACTCTTCTAATTTTTACATGACATCAAAGTGAGTCGTGACAGATTTAGCATGCATCAACTCCTCTACACGGAGGGTCTTTCAATGATACCAGGACTCGAAGTAGTAGTCTAACGCTGTCATTATCCGTCTTTTCAATATTTATTCATTGTAAGAAACCTATTTTTTATTCATTTTCTTTTGAAGTAGTGGGTGAATATTAACGTCGGACTGTTCAGCTACAAGAGGGCTTTTGGCGACGGACCTCGTAATTTTGAACAATGGTCAAGTGACGAGGACGGCCCCTGAGCTGGCTACCTCCTCTCCTAACTACCCCACCACACCAACGGGAGGACGTTTGAGCTCTCAACAGATTTAACGTGCATCTCGCCCCTACACGGTGGGTCTTCAGTGGTTCTGGGCTCGAACTCACGACACGCCAGCCATGATCCGATACCTTGATCACTTGGCTACCGCGGCTACCTTTTGAAGTAGTTCACTGGGAAATAATAACACACAGTTAAATTATAACATGAAAATTCAAGGGAAAGCAATATGATATGCTCAGCAAAAAATTAATTTAAAGAAAGCTTAATGTGGAATGCCAGTAATAGAGTTCTTGAGAAACGAATTACCCAATTTCAAGAAAAATATTACATATTCGTTTTTAAAAGCAAGCAAAAGTGTTTTTAACCTCTTTCTTTAATATTGTTTTGAGTTCTTTGTAAGTAGTTAGGAGAATGGATGTTTCAAATTATATATATATTTGTTACATTGTGGATTGCTAAGAGTATAACATCAAGCAACTCAAGGATTTATAGTAAAATTCTAAAAATGATGTATGTTTTTAATCAAAATTTCAAGGATTCGTTATTATTCTGTATAAATTCATCTTTGTCACGAAGAGTTTTTATTTTATGCAACTTTTTTAATAATAGGTACGTGTTTTTTTTCTTGTGTTTTAAAAACAAATATTTTTAACACTTTAATAAAATTTTGCTTAAATATTCCTGAATATAATTATCGAACAGATTGGACTAGGTAAACATATCTAATTAGTTGTGTACTTGAAAACAAAGTTTTTAATTGCATGTTAAAATAACTTTCTTCAATGACCTTAATTTTTTTAAAAAAAATTTTATATATGATTCACAGTTAATGTTAAAGTTCAAGCATCTTAATAAAATAAATGTGAATAGATTTTTACAAACAAATTAATGATCTAACGAAGCTAAAATATCCAGTGTTTTGGTTCTAAGCAGTATAAAGTTAGGAACAATTGTTTAGACGTGTTTTCAAAATAATTTTAGTCGAATAATACGATTTATTCTTCATTAACTCTAGTATAAAAGGATTTCTCTTTTGCATTGTTACTGAATAGTTGGAAAATCTCACGCGTAAATTGAAGGATTCTTATTTAAAAAAGGGACTTCGGTAAAAGTTAATTTGAAAACTCATTACAAGATTCTTAGAACGCATATACATTTTAACGAAATACCTGGGATAATGTATTCCTAAATTAGGTTTCTTTTTCTTTCTCTTTGCTCATCCTAGATATATATATTTCCAATCTGTGGTATTCACAGTTTTAACGAAAATTTAAAACAAAGGAAAACTTCATTATAAAATGGTTTTAGACAAAACTCATAATATTTATATTTATAACCATGATTGCATTTTATGTGAAAACAAATCATAAATTCACAATAACATTAGAATAATAATCCAATTGTTAAGGAAAATTCAGGATTGTTCATAATTCTCTCAAAAGTTTCGGAGTGTTGTAGTAAAAAAACAAAGACGAAAACAGCAAAAAGAAACATATGAAAGAATACAGAAACAATTTAAGTTTTATTTACATATTTTACAAGTGTGAGTCCTTGATCACACACGGTATACGTCAATGTGATGGTCCAGTTCCTGACACATTCCACTCAACATGGTACTATCAGAGTTAATGACAGCGCGTGTTATTCTTTCTTTGTTATCTGAAAACTTAGCCTTTAATATAAGACCCACTTTTTTTTACCCCTTTTACCGCGTAATGTAGCATAACTGCATGAAAGGATAACAGTGATCAGTTGCGTAACAGAGAACATTTCGGCCCCCCCCCCTGCAAACTCAGGGTTTGGGCCCCCTAGAACTGTGCGCCCCCACTCCCTCTGCGGAAGTTGCGGGGGTGTACGCTACGCCACTGAGAGTGATGTTAAGGTATCCGACTGGTTGTGACAACTTTTTTTTTAAAAAAAAGTGATATGTGGATTTTGTTGTTGTTTTTATATTTTTTTAGTACATTTAAAGAAAAATATGCCAAAATTAAGAAGAGAAAAAGACATTATTATAACTAAAATGGGAAAAAATGGGTAAAAATTGACAAAAAACAACATAAACGCGGCCCATTCTGTACCAAAGGTTTATAAACAAATTTTCAATTTTTCAATTCTGATGTGTTGCTATGTTATTCATTGTCGAAATAACCTTCAGGATAAGAGATATTTTAATTTTTACAAAAACTAGAGCACTTTATCTCAGTTACTATATGAAGTTGCTTAAGAAAACAATGATTATATTCACATAAGGGACTGTAAATTTTGTAATAAAACAGTGATTGATAAATCTGAAGGTTAAAACACTTCTACTAGTATACAGAACTTACACAAAAAATTTCAGTTAATTATTTTCAAAACTTTTTTAACAATCGCTGACCCCGTTTGATTATTTTCAAAAAATCACATTTCGAGTAAAACGCGTTTTAAAGTGTGACATCTTGCTTAAAGTGATGGCATCTGCTTTTATTAAAATACTTGTAGTGTTTGTTCTAGTGAACAGAAAATGATAAACTTGGTATTTTTAGAAAGCTAATAAGATGGCCTATAAAATGAAATCATAAAAAAAATTTGACAATTTTCGGCAAAATTCAAAATTTTAGGGTAGTCGGATACCTTAATAATCTTGGTAGTGCCTATAGGGAGGTAGGAACTGTGCTATCGCATTTATGTATATTGTGTGACTAAGCGTTCATATGTAAAAGATAACATTAAATTTTAAAAACAGCAACGTTGACATCGTTTTGGTGACATACCAACCATTTTGGCTTCGTGTCAAAACTTGAAAAGGTTTTTATCACCTTTTAAAGCGCTCATTCGGGCTGAAATTTTCTATACACTATATTTTTGGGTAAAAATACGATGTTTTAATAATAATTAGTTAAAACTAATTAACTGAAATTAATTATTTAAAGAATTACAGATATAGCCACACTGGTTTCATTTTTAGTGACCTGGGTCAAAACTGTAAAATAATTTTTTTTCTCGCGTTTCAAGGCATTCAGTTGAACTTAAATTTTATATACATGATTGTTTCGGATGACAATACGATACTTTAATGATAAGTAATAAAAATTAATTGCCACTTAATGTTGTGATTATGTCATATGTATATGCATATTTATATTAATTGTAACTATTTAATAAAAAGTAACTAAAATATTTTTTTTTGTTGATCTAAGTAGGAATTGTCTTACATTTTTTTATATTACTTGTTCTTTGAAAAGGATTCCGTATAAATAATGCTATTAAGCTTATTTAATACGTTTTACAGTAAACTGTCACTGAAAGAATTATTAGTATTTATAGATAATATTCTGATAATCCTTTTTATGTAGGAATTTCTAAGCGTTCCAGAGCAATGTTTAAGAATATTCTGAACGTTAACCAGAGAGGAGAACATTACAGTAATTAGTAACACATTTTAAAGCATCCTATTGATCGTTCCTTCAATTTATCAATGTTTATTGAGGAAACTATTCAGTGAAGTAAGCACAAAACATATTTATTCTTTATCCACAACATTACATTAAGTATTAGATAACGTTAAATCAATGAACTGCAGTTGTATCTCTTTGCAAGGAAGGTAATTAGTAAAGAGGAAGTACACTTTCATTGTTCTCGAAATAAATACTTAGGACCATTGTTCTTTAGTATGTTTGAAAACTGGGAAGTTCAGAAGCAGTTAATAATCATTTAAGGGAAACTATAAACTCGTTGTTATTAAATAAATGGGGTTTTGGTAAAAATACATGCATTCGTTTTCTACAACTCAAATATTCAAACTGTTATTAGTAGTGTTTAATTTGAAAATAACTACGTGCACTTTGAAATTTCAAATAAATATTCATTGATATAATTGGTCATATCGAAACAATATGTTAGTATATAAGGAAATTTTAGAAATAAATCATGTATGGGGGGGGGGGTATCGGCTGTATAAAATTTAAAATAGAAATATGTAAGTGTTATTGGAAAAGTATTTTTCAGTTATTTTAAATAGTATATACTAGCTAAATATTTTACAAAGATATTTCAAAAATAATTTACATCATATGGACTGTAAAATTTTTATCTCATTAGGATAGAACGTATTACGGTTGAATATTATATTATTTAATATTTGGTTTTTTCTGATAAGGTCTTATTAATTTCAAATACAGTTGAAATAATGAAATTAATCTAATTAACAAAAAGAAGAAGACGAAGAATTATCTTAATAACTATTTTGTTCAGATAATATTAATATTACTATTAACTCCATAAATAAATAACATAATGAACGAAGTTTTAAATATTTAAAGCAAAATATATTCACGAACAAATAGTACAGATGCTTGGCTAAAATTCAGGTATCATACTGCGAATAATTGAACAAATCCATGATAAATCATTCTTAAATATATATGAAGTAATGCGATTTGCAATCTGAAATTAACATGTAGAAATACATTATTAAATAACAATTTTATGGTAATGAATAATTATTTAATTGAATGTTTTATATTACCTTTTATTTATATTATATCGTTATTGTAAATCTTTTTTTTAAATCTTTGTTATAAAAATAAATATAATTTATTAGATGAGTAAGAGCAATATCAATAACTATTTGTAATTATATGATTTAAATAAAACAATCCCATAATTACAAAACTATATTAATTTTTATTAAAATTATTAGAAGTTAATTCAGTAAAATTAAGTTTATTGCTGGTATTACGTCAATAAGAAAAAAATTAACGGTCAGAAGAGAATAGAATCATTTTGATGTAGATGACACGTTTTTAATTTCCGTCATTAACACAGTAAAAGACCTTGTAAAAGAAAAATTTGGATAATTAATTTTAATATAAAGAAATCTATATTTATGTAGGAAAGATATTTTAGACATATTTTTTATGTATTTAAATATGAGGCACATTAAAAATGTAAGCATTATAGAGGTATTTTTAAAAAAAATAAACTGTCGAAGTCTAAAGTTAAATAAATGAAGTTTCATATTCCGGAATATTTATGATAAAAAAACGCAATATTTCAAAACAAAGAGGATTTATAAAGCATTTATATTTGGCAATATTTTATTTCCAAAATTAATATTCTTTCTTTTTAAGTATTAGTTTAATTTAAATAATGGGATTATAATCTATACACTTAGGCTCAAGTTATGCTATTATTTTGGAATCTCTTATACTTTTAGATATTTCCCATTAATATGCTTCTTTACACATCTGTAAGTTTTTCGCTTCAACAAGGATTTGTATTCTAATAATTTTAATTACATTATTAATTACTTTAATTACGTTTAAGCACAGTCAAAAGCAAGCAGTTTAACCAAATTTATTTTTTGTCTTTTTTCTTAAAATAAAGAAGGAAAAATCATGGTTCAATGTATATTAAAGTTAAAGATAAAATATGCATTTTCATGTGAGAATTTTGGCTATGTTTCCCCGTGTACCAAAATATTATCAAATGCTGTAACTGACCTATACGGAAATAAATAGACAAATATTGTCAAAAGGAAAAAATAGAAACAAAATATTGATTCTTTGGATGACAAATGATATCCCTCATCAGTTAATACTGTCCACTATCTGACGGCAATGTCAGCTGTCAGGGTATTATAAAAAGATGATAAATGTTTCCCGATGTAAAGCGATATAGAAATATATTTACCACAGAACGACACTGGAAAGAAAGAAATATGTTCACTATGTGTTTTAGTTTATCACATTACTTTTTATTATCAATTATTAGACGTTTTATAAATGTATTAATAACTTTAATTTCGTGAACACTTGATATGCATTATTAGTTAGCATATATTAATATTTTGAATACATATATTTTATATTAATCATTTTAAATCATAATACTTCCAATATACAAGCCAAATTTTTGATTTTGATTTAAAGATTTTAGAATCACTGTCAATAATCTAATGTATTCATTTGAAATTAAAACTGCACTTTATTTTATAATATATACAAAGAAAAATTGTCAGGCTACTATTTGCTTAGTGGCTTATGGCACAAGTTAAACAAAGCCTACTTGCAAATCTCAGATTAAACAATATGTCTTAATCCTCCTTTTTCTGAAAAAATATTTTATTTGTTCCTTTTCTTGAATAGAATGCTACAGCTGAAAGAAAAAAATCATTTAAGATGTTAAAAATTTGTACAGCTTAAAAGTTTTTAATTGGGTTATTTTAGTGTTGTAGTGCTTAATTTATTGATTAAAAACATAGTGTGACTTATGACTATTTTAGAAACAGAAGCTAAGGGAATTCAATATGTAATAAAACAAGGCATTGTTAGTAAAAATTTTTTACAGATTTTTTCAGTTATTATATACATTTAATAGTAAAAGTATGGGCACCATGGTAATATATATAAGCAGTATCAACTCTTCTGATTTTATTATAAAAATCCTTAGCTATAAAGAAAAGTTCTGTCACTTTTGAAAACGTGCACTTTTATGCGTTGTAGATTCTTAGAAAGAATCTGTAGCCAACTTAAAATGATTTAAACAGTTAGATAGTATACTATTGATGATTTATACATTTTTTCGCATTTTGGTTGGATTTTTTAAACTCGAAAAATTTCGGAAATGAGTGAAGAAAATATGCACTTAAGTACGTTCTTTGAATTCTAATAAGGGAATAATGCGAGGGAGGCAAATAAATAAATAAAATTTCGTGTGACGTGCTTGAAGAGGAGGCAGTATTAGCTCGAACATGCCAAAGATGGCTAATGAAATATTTCCTGAGATTTTCATTTGAAAGCTAAAGCTAGATCAGGAAGGCCATCAGATCTGAGTGACGACGTGCTGCTCAGTAAGATCAGGAGGAATCCCACGTTAACTTCCACAGAAATGGGTGTCAAACTTGGAATTTTTCAGGCTACTGCTTTTGGTTACTTTAAAAGGCTTGATTTCGTGTCCAAACATTCTGTTTGTGTGCCACCTGAATTAAGCGAAAAAATTTTAATGGGGAGAACTTCGATATGTTCTTCAAAACTTACTCGCTACAAAAGGGAAACGTTTTTCGACCACTTGGTGATTGGAAATGAAAAATAGAATATGTACAAATACGTGGTTAGAAAAAACGTATACGTTTACAAAGAGAAGGCACCACCATCCACATCCAAAGTTGACGCGTATCAGAAGAAGATTATGTTGTGTTGTTGGTAGACAGCAATGGTACAGCGCACTATGAGTTACTGGAAGAAAATGAAATGGCTGTTACTGTTCGCAACTTGATGTTTTGAAAAAATAAATTCAGCACGAACGTCCATCTTCGGCCAACAGAAAGGGTGTGATTGTTCATCACCACAACGCTAGACTATACGGGGTAGGAAACACCTCAGAAAAAATTGTAGAGTTGGGTTGGGAAACTTTACCCGAGCCAGCACATAATCCTAATATTGCTCTATCTGACTACCATGCGTTCAGGTCACTGCTAAACTTTTTGCTGGAAATATATAAATTCTGAAGGTGTCCAAATGACGAAGGAAGAATAGTTTGTCTCCAAAACAGAGAATTTATTTTCCATGGGGTTAGATAAGCTGCTGGAACGCTGGCAGACAGGTGTAACTAAAAAAGTACTTTATTTTAGATTACATTTCTTAATAAAAATTGGAAAAAAAAACTATTTGTTTTTTCCTCAGAAAAAATGACAGAAAACTTTCCCTTACACCCAATAAATAAATTAACATACATATTTATTAGTTGTTTTTCGAACCATAATTATATATTTTGTAAATTACCATATAAAAAGCAGAAATTGTGCATAATCATGAACCAGTGAACTACGTGGTTTTAAATGTTGCAAGAAAGCAAGCCTACTTCTAGAAATATAAAGCTCTTGCTTCACATCCGAAACTCTTTGTATGTAAAAAGACGAGTATGCATATGTTTACACACTCTACTCTTTCTTTTGAATATCCATTTAAACCGACGAAGGAGAAGCTGTAGAAAAGCACTGAAGCGCGCATCAAAAATTGGAAGGAGTTTATTACTTTCAAGGGCTAAGAAAGATCGAAATTGAATGTCTAAAAATAGATCATCCTCTGCTAGAACCACTTTTCTGAGATAGTTCTTGAATGAATTCAGAACAAGGAAAAATGTTCTGGAGTTATAACATAAATTACAAAAAAAGATTAGACCAGAAGAAGGACTTAGGTATCTTGGAAATAAATGGATTTATTTTCTTTGAATAAATTGAGTTATTTGTTATTCGATAACAAATTTCATTGTTTGTTTTTAACTGTGTTAATTACCATCTTAAATAATGTATAAACAATTATTTATGAAAATGGTATTATTCATTAATATGGTTAATAAGTCATTGGTTAATAAAAGTCAATGACTTTGCGGAAAAGGTTTCTTTATAAATTTACCTGTTTTTTATAGCAAATACATTTTTTTGTCTCCTTAGTTACAAGAAAAATATTTTTTGCTTATTACCGGTACTTATATGTTATGTTCTGTTAAGGCTATTTTACTTAATATATTGAAACAGTGTTTTTGAAACTTTCAATATTTTTTACCCAATTTTCAATCATAAATTTCATCACGCCCCCCTCCCTCTCCACGCAATAATAATGTACTTTAGCACTAAAGCTACAGTACGACCGTTATTATAAATCGTACGAATTATCAAGATAAGTATCTTGTATACAACATTGCATAAAACTTTGTATACAACTAGCCCTTGGGAGTCAATAATAATTACTAAACTTGTTTTTAACTTAGTATTGATGAATTAATAGTCAAATACATTGTGCAGTACTGATATATTTATAAATATATATTATATCAGTGTAATTATGTATTTTATTTTTTATTATGTCAAAATGTATTTTGTTTTGTAACCTTTTAGTAAATTAATGGTTTTTTAAATAATCTTTTATTTACGATATTTCCATATGCTCCTTCCCCCCACGTAGGGTTGACAATTCCTTAAGGGGGCGCGCCCCACAGTTTGAGAATATCTTATCCTTAGTTTTGCAGAACTTTATTATTTTTTAATTAATTTTTAATTTTTAATTATATTGAATTATGACTAATGACTGTCTTATGTTTTATTTTATTATTATTGTTTTTATACTAACCAATATTATTTATCTATTATCATTCATTATATACATTAATAAGTCTTATGTATAATATGATTAAGTAGGATATCATATCAGTTGATATAGTCTGTAATATTTATGCATTTTTAAGTTACAATACATTAAAAGTTTTTCACTCGATACAAATTTCCTTTCAAAACTTAAATAATGAACTAAAGAAGGATGGATAGTAAAATAAGGATAAGTGTTGCTTTAACAATTTTAATTTTAGAGTATCTAAGGGAAACGAAGTTTTCCCGTACATAAAAACTACAAATGAATAATAATAATGATGATATAATCTATATTCATAAGGTTTTTCCATCTTAACTGAATTGGGATAGTTGTACAATTTTAAGTACTAAGACTTTGTAACGTACAAGTTTTACTGTTCAAGTTCAGCAAATATTACAAATTTCAGTTCATCTTACTCTTTTTAGGAATGCTCATTCAATAGCTTACTATAGAAGATAATTAAACACCATTTAATAAAGTGGCTTATTATAGATAAGCATAATTTCTCTTTAATACATTCATTAGAATTGTAGCTTTCAAATGCTTATTCTCTAATCAGAACAATACAGTTAATTCAATTAAGTGTTCTCGCTGTGTGAATATTTTAATGATCAAAGTTTCAAGTCTGCTTGCGAGTAATGATATAATCACTAATCAGTTACGCTAATTTACGCAAGAGGATTTTAATACCGCAAAATGAATAATTATCTTGCTATCTGCGTATTTTAATTACATAGGAATTTAGAACGAAGGTATCGTGAACTGTGAGGATACCACAGCCAAACTTTTGTCTTGCGGAAATAAATAATTAAACCCCGTAAAGTACAATCGATGGTTTGCGTTTGGGATTTTTCTCCGAATGAAAATGTTATTATCAGTAAAAGACTATCTATAAGTATTACAGAGGATAATTAATTATAAGAGAAAAATGTATGCTAAATGTTACAAATTTTAAATTAATAATATGCTATTAAAAAAGGTGTGACCTTCTTATTTGGGCACATTATTTCATTTAATCACAAATTAAGCATTCCATAAAATAATCATATTGCTCATTCCCTACATTGCCACAGCTTTTAAAAGAGAATTATGGACTTATTTTTAGTTCTTAAGTTAAAGTAGCTAAAATATCTGGGATAAATTAAGCCTTGTCCTAATAAATATTTTTAAAAAATTCTAAAATGCTCGTTAAAATTTAGAAACAAACAAGCAAGAAACACATGATCCTGAAATTTCTGTTAAAATGATCAATTTTTAAAGAAGTTTGAGGAGCAAATTAATAAAGGAATAAATATACGCAAACAATAAATATATGTATAAAGCAGCAACCATTTGTAGCAGAGAGGGTTAGAACAAGGAAATGTGTCCAGTTTGAAAAGTAGTGTTATGATACGAATGATGTAAGTATACGAGCAACAAAACATCTACGGACAAGTGGTAGTGACTTTACAAGCATTTTTAGGCACAATTTTGCAGGTTACTGATGTCCTCATATCATACATCAACTATAATGATTACCCTATCGATGCAAATAACTTGCACCCATGAAGTCTATTAATTGGTCCGCCATTGACTGTACACACATATGACTCAATTTGCAATGGTGCAAAGCTATAGCTATGTGGAAGCCTGACTGGCACAGGGTCTTTTTCTCAGACGAGTCGCGTTTTTCCCCCGTCACATTATCTTCGCCGACGATTGTGACGACGACATGATTAAAGGTTCAATTCTACACCATAGGTGTAACATAATATGGCTTCATGGTTTAGGTTGCCAACACGTATATCAGGTCAATTCTCTGAATCGCGTTCAGGGCGCTGTAACGGTATAATGATACATGGATGATATGCTACAGCCGATAGCACTCCCTTTTCATCAGGGCATGCTCAATGACATTTAGAAATAGGATAACTCCCGAATGTGCTGTGTGGACACTATTTACACTGAAAACAAGCTCTAACTCAAGTTTTATAATGTGGTTGCATGATTCTGCAAGTCCAGCTTGACAAGATGTCTGTTTTATTGGACGTTGGTGGTGCGAGAACATTGAGGTCCTGAAAGGCTTACGACATAAACTTGTTGAACCTTCCTTATTCGCATGACGTTGGATTCCGGCTAATGCGAGTAGAAATATAACAACAGCTTTAATGGTAGACTACGATCCTACTACTATCGAGTTCCGAACTACCAGTATCCATTTCTCCATATAGTGATATATGTGATGCACAATTAATCTTTTTTAAAACAACCAATATTCAAAAGCGACTTAAGAATGAACCCACTGAATAACTCTCCTTTAATGGAATTTGTGATGCAATCTCTTCCTCCTGCGTCGTTCGATTGCACTTAAATGGTAATAATTTCAGCAACATGGCGTCTTGTTTATTTCATGCAAATTTGACGTTTGTATCATTCATCCTTCCTGGTGTCGTAACGTTTGTAACTTGCATTGTGTATATGTATATGTAGAAAAATTAATATTTTTATATAGGACCTCGCTTCACTCCAACACCGTTCAACCGATCAATTGCCACGTATATGTATTTTTTTTTACGGAGGTTTTCTTACAATCCTCTTTTTTGCATCTCCCCACCAGGTGGCACTACAGCATATCAACATCTACACCGTTCAATCAATCCCCAAGTTGCCAACATGGTCGCCAAAAATAATGCCAACTATACTCTATCGTCAACATTTCGCTATGTATCCATTGAATCGCCATTATAATTAAAGGAACGGTGTTGTTTGTGAATATTACAATTTTAACATAAAATAAACACAACAGAAAGTAATCTTAACGTATTACGCATCCATATATAAATTATTTACATTATTTTAAGTGTTCATTACACAAAATTTGTAAAAATATGTTACATTTTGGGAGAGATCAGCTAAGGAAGGTGTTATCAAAAATCAACCCAGAGGAGATTTATGGGCTATTACGGATCATCAGCTATTTACGGACTTAAGGACACAGTACGATTCAATTGCCATAAATCGATCAAAAAATCAAATCTATTTTTTTTAGCTTAAATTATTTTTATATATACTTTTTTACAAACTCACAAAACTTGAAAAAAATGCAAAGGTTTGATGACTTTTACGTTTGTTTTTATTCACATCCTTATGGCAAATCAAAAGTTTAAACTGGATTATCTTGGAAAGTAAAATAATTAGTCTTCATTTAAAATACTAAGGCTTTTTTTCTAATGTGCCTAATACTTGGAAATTTTTTCACTAGTTGCTAATAGTACATGGAATAAAAGTTGGTATGTATTTTCTAATCAAAGCAATACTTATGTTTTAAAATAAATGAAATTAGAATTTACACATTTTTAAGGAATTTTCAATAAGCATTCATGAAAAGAAGTATTGTACGAATACCAATCATGATATCACAAAACCCATACCAACTGTTTTAGATATAGTTGGACGTACTTGTGTAAATCAAATTTCATATATTTAAGTTAATTGTTTTAGAAAGAGTAGCATTTTTTAAAATCACTTCATAAATTTCAAGTTTTTCCCTTAAAAAAATTAAATAGTTGGCTTTTTATGAAATTTTGAGCCAAAAATCTGTTTTACATCATACATACACATAGGAGGTAACCAAAAAATTATGAAAATCACTAAGGTAAAAAAATCTTGAGTATATAAATCGTACCATGTCTTCTTAAAATTTAACAAATATGGTTTTTTTGCTAGGCTGAGATGTACAAAAAGCTTTTTTTGTGTGTAATTTTTAGTTCATCCGTGCGAAGAACGGGGATACCAGCTAGTATTATATATATCTGTGCCCGTGTATGTGTGTGTGTAACTTGATGTGAAATAAAAATGCGACGACGTTCTTATTTCTGTTGAAATTTGAATTAAAGTTTTATCTATACTTATTTAAATTTAATGAAACATTTCAATATATTTGTAGTTAATTAGGATACGTAACAAGGCGGTTGTTAGCGAAGTTAATTAAATGGTTGAATTATCAGCATGAGGGTTCCTAATTTCACGCTTATTCACTTAATAATATGATGTCCTAACTCATCAAATATCATACAAGATATGGTTGGGTTCCCTATAAGGTTAAGATAAATTGAAATATTTGAGGAACTTATTAATAATAAGGCTACTTTGAATGTTTCAGTTCAGTATCGCATTCAATTATGTTATTACTTCAGAGTTAAATAAATGTTCAAAAACAATCAGTATGGAATCAATTAAATATTAAATTATTTTAAAATGTAGTAAAGAAATTAAGTAACGCAGCTATTCCTTTTCCAGAATGAAAATTATTTTTAATTATATGAAAAAATATACAGTTTGTTTTCAAAAACATAAATCAGAAAATATTATTAAAGAACATTAGCTAAAATAATAATAAATGTATCATAAAATATAAAAAAAAATGTTAGTGAAAAATATTTTTAAAAATACAACAGATTATTTAATTCCGCTAATTTTATAATTGTGTTTCACACACACACAGTTTCGTTAATATTATTCAAAATAACTAATTATAATTAAAAATAACTCACCTAAAATTTAAAAATTATTCTCGTTTAGAAATATGTTACTGATTTATTGCTATTTTAATAATTTAAAATAACATATTAAAAATACTATTTACCTAGAAAATATATTTTCTTCTACAATTAATATTTTATGTTGAATATAGTAATATACTACAGTTAACAATTTTTCCGTACTTTATTTTAAAAATATTACGTAAATTATGAATAATATTCAAAAATACTTATTTTAAGTCTTGCATAAACTTCTCATTGAGGCTTTTCTAAAATAAAAATTCGAAACTTCTCTATAATATTAACTGTGAAAATATTTAAAATATTATCATTCTTTTTAAGAAGAAAATCTCTTAATGGTTCTTCTTCAACAACAACCATTTAAATGTTTTCAGATAAAAAAAAAATTCCACCTCGTATATTTTCTTAAAATATAGATTATTCTTAAACTTATTCTCACAAAATCTTAGTTCAGATACACCTTCTAAAAAAATTCAAATGTTTGGTTTTCACACTTACTTTTTTTAGAATTAAAAATTAAAAAGAAATGGTAGGATTAAAAAAAATCTTTGGTTTAATTGTTTTTACAATTTTTTTGTTTGTACACTATGTATATGTATTACATAAAACAGTTTTTGTTCTCAAAATACTACAAAAAGCTTACCATTTAATTTTTTCAAGAAACATTTTAAAATTTATTAAGGGATTTTAAAATGCCATTATGAAACTTGATTTACCAGTAGGTCAAACTATGTATAACAAAAGTTAATATGAGTTTTCTTTCTAATATAATTGCTATTTGTAGAATAATTTTTTTATGAATGCTTATTCGAAAATTCCATAAAAATGATTTTTCAAAAAACAAGTATTACTTTGATTCAAATATGTATGCCATCTTTTGTTAAGGCAAAAATTTGGCGTAACAGAAAAACTCCTTAGCACTTTACATGAAAATAAACTTTTTGATGTGTAACATCTTTACTCTCGGTTGCTGGATATTTGTTGGAGTGATTTCGTGAAAAGGGACGGAAATGCGTAACAGGAAGTCGGGGGAATCGCGCGCTGTTTGATTTGACCAATTCAGCGCCTTGGCGTGTTTCTTCGCTAGCCTTGTCGTGGGGTCCAACTGTAGTAGCAGACGCCCGCCTGCCACACATACCAGCAAGTCTTATTAGACTTCATCCAGAATGAAGTTGTGATTCTTACGCTCAAATGTCAAAGTCTCAGGGCTCGTTGTGTGTGAAATCTGAGGATATATTTATATATGTGTAAACTATATATTAACAATTATATTTCTTGTTAAGCGTCTGACAAAGCTCATCATTCTTTAAAAAAATAGGAGTAAGTAATATGGAATTATTTGAATAAATATTTAAGTGCTTATCATTTTCATACTTTGAGGTTAATTCCTGTCGCTGTCAATATAATATTTTTAATTGTGATTAAAAAAGATTTCTTGATTAAAAAAAACTAATTATGTAAACGGGTATTTTTGATTTTCTCTAATATTTCTAATTTTTAAGCATGCGCTTGACGGTGTCTCTTCACTACCCTCGTCTGGGGGTCCAACTGTAGTAGCAATTAAGACGCCCGCCTACCGCACATACCAGCAAGTCTTGTCATTTTGGTGGTCGCATACATTTCTCCGAATCAAACAGTTAAAAAAATTACAGATTTCCTGCATTTTGTACTTTTACCGTATACCGAAGGTGGTTCTGCTCTTTTTTAAAAAAAACTATCACTCGCTTCCCATGATTTTGAGTGGTGATTTTAACGTTAACTTCAGTTTGCCAGAAGCTGAGCCGCTCATAGCTTTTCTGAAAGAAGAACTCAAGCTCGAAATGAACACTAATCGAAATGTTTCGACAACTAACAGTGGTACTGTTATTGACGCCGTTTTTCAACGACTTTTAAATACTTTGAAATCACAAGTATATGCGTCATACTTTAGTTTTCATAAATCTATTGTCTCCGCTCTACCCCAAATTGAACAATAATAAATATTTTTGATAAAAATCTGCATAACTCCTTGTGTTAATTAAATAAAATTTTCATTAAAGATATAATTATTCGATAGAAAATTATTTCCAGTCATAACCGATTCATTTCTTTCAGGATTAAAGTCACTATTGCGTATTTACCATGATAACAAGTCAGATGTTACACATCATATGCGACTACTGTATAAGAATCATTTTTTTTCTTTTTCTTTCTGATATAAATCGTTTTAAGTGCTTTATTTGCAATAGGGATATAAATAAAAACGGACATAAATATTTTTGCATTTTTTTAATGTAAAGCTGTCAAATTTTGTGTGATTAATGAGCAAAATATAAAAAATAATTTATGCTAAAAAATTATTTGATTTTTTTACCTATTATTGTCAATTGAATCGTACCATGTCATCTAAAGAATCATAAAAGTCATCTCTAATATTTCCAGAAGAAAGCAAAACTTATTTATTATATTCCGCATTATTGAATATTATGAATACAATAAATTGTCAAAGGTTTTATTTATGAAATTTGTTTGGTAAATAACTACTGATGTGAGATCAATATAATTTATTGATTTCCTTATGTAATCCTATTTTTGATGTAAGAGGCTGTCATAAGGCTTCCTTAACTCGAATGATTAAATATATTTGCTTTAAATAATTAATACAAGCCCCACTGAGTGAATTATGAGAGGATCAGTTTGTATGAATTAAAACGGAAATTGATGGGAATAACAAAAGGAGTTAAGATATTGATTTAAGTGATACGTCAGTAAGGCTTAATAATGTATAGCAAGCTTATAAATTTTTGCAAAAAATTAAGCTTACAGAGGAAAAGTAATAGAAAAAAATCGGAAATTTAATTATTGTGGAAAGAGTTTCAGTAGCGCATTGATGAAAGTTTAATAAAATAATACTACATTTCATTTGTTTTATTGTTGAATTTCACGTAGATTTTTTTTAGTTCTATTTCAGATTTAGTAAATTTCTCATTTACTATGAACAAGTAAAACTAAAAAACCTGTCTAATTTCAAGTTGATATATAGTTTGCGCTGTATGTCAAAATTTCTTATTATAGGAAAAAAGAATCTGAAGATTAGATCATGTTTCATAAATGTAACTTAAAATTAGAATAACCGCTCCTCGTAGGATTATACCACCCTTTAACGAATTAATCTTTTGGCAATATAATTATAAACATAAATTCTCTGATGGAAAGGTTTTTACTAAACCTTCTAAAATTAACGTTTTACAGAGATTAAAAGTAAAAGCGCCGTTTTTGTACTCTCTTTTTCAAAAAAATAATTAAAAATTGTTAAAGTAAACATTTGACATGCAATTTAAAGATGAAATTAATTACAACAATTTTTTAAATGAAATATCCAATGTTTTCAAAATTAATCTACCGCTCATCATTCTGTTTTTTTTTTTTTTCATTTTATTTGAAGAATGTAATATGGAAAAGTCAAATTTTGCATTTTTTTAACATTAAAAATTGTTTGTTACATTGTTTTTTAAAATAATATTTTTCATTTGAGCTGTCAAGAGCAACAGTATTGAAACAAAAATGTTAAAAACTTTTTACCTAAACACTATAAAATTCAGTTTGTGTTTACGCTTACTGTAATTGAAAATTTTAAATTCTTGTTGTTATTTGTTGCGTATTTATATGTTTTTTGCATACTGTATTTAAAAAAATGGTAACAATACGGGTAGCTTGTGCATATTTTAAATTATTCAGGATATTCATACTTTGGAATAAATCAAAAGTTTGTTTCTTTAATTGATCTATAAGATATATTATTGATACAATTATGATATAACCAATGTATTCATCAGAACAATTTCTTTCCTAGCCAGAAAATATTTATGTATTTTTAGCTGAAACTTTTCCATGCAGTCATTTTGACTTTGTCATAATAGAGATACCAATTAAAAATAAATATAAAAATCCCAACCATGTTTGGAAGACAATTAAGTTATGAATTATGTTTAAGTCTGTAAAACTGAGTACTAAATTAAAAATGCAAAAAAAATTATTTTCACTTGTCTTATGGGGAAAAGTGTGTATTATTAATTACAATAAATCTTACTTTCGAATATAGATTTGTTTCTTTCCTTTTGCAAGATTGATTAAAGAGGCAAATCTGCTTATTTGGTTTATAATTTAATAAGATATTCTGAAAATATATTCTAAGGCAAAACAAGAAGTTGCTGAAATTCTTTCCTGCTTTAAAAAAATATTTTTTTCCCTTTAAAAGATATAATTGGAGAATATTTCTTGCATAATTTTTTCAGAAACGTTTTCCAAATATAATTAGGCTCTAGACATTGCGGAATGCCCATTAGAATTTCAGATGCAATGCGAAGACATTTGAATACTGATAGATGTGGTTGGACTGATTAGAATCTTTGGTATGCAATGCACTTTGGGCTGTAGCCGTACAACTGATACCTGATTGTATAATACATTCAAAAGAAACAGTATCGTAAACATTTATGGAAAACTCCAGAAATCTTACAGCTTTCTGCAAAGTGAGAAAGTTGAATCTCCGAACGGTCCCGAAATGGCCATAAACCTCAATCAATAGGTGGACTGAGGAAATGTTAAGAAGTATATAAATGTAGATCGCGCGCGTGTCTGGACAAATTTCACTTCCTGAGTCGAAAGAGATCATTCTGGAATAAATTGCTAATAGAAGATCAATGGGTATGGTTGACTGCATGATTAATTTCAAAACAATCGCACTTGCATGACACCACTAAAAGAATTCAGATTAATATGGAACTAAATTTACAAGCTGAAGACTTTCTTCAATGTTAAGGACTGACTGACACAACTGTATTTGAATAACTGGCAATTTTTGTGCTGTGTGTGTGTATGTGTGTATCATGTAAAGAAGTACTATTCTTAAACATATAAAATATTAAATGTTGTCCCTGTATAAATATCTTGCAAATAAGATCTAATGCATATTTCCCTGCAAATATTAATATAAGGATGGAACTTATTTTTTGTAAAACATGGTATGTATACATGATATACTTAATTTCTGGAAAATATAGCATATGTTAAAACATAAATTGTTAAAATGGGACATAAAATTTAATTTGTTTCTAGTCAAAATATTTGACCGATGAAACATGATAATGTAAAAACATCCTTAAGGGCTAGTGTTATTTATTGCTATTAAATTTTGTTTTTAATATTAAAATACTCGAAATATTACTTTACTTTTCTTATAGCAATTTTAAGAGTTTCTGACATTCATGCTTATAGATGAATTCGTTTCTGACATTCATGCTTATAGATGAATTCGGTTATAGGTTTCAATTTTATTTAGATTTATACACAATCCAATTCTTTCAAAAATAGTTTTTGTCAAAAAACATTTGTAGAATTAATAAAAATCCGTATTTCTATATGATTGTTTAAACATAAGTTATACAAAATTAATTCTTATTCCCTAATTTATGCCTTTGTTGAATAAGATAGAAAGCTGAACATTTTACCATATTTTTTATATAATATTTTATTATTATTGTTTTTTCACTTATCGTTAAACTTAGTTTTTTCGCGTTTTCCTGTAAATTAATAAGCAGTTATGTATATTTATGCAGAAATGTATCACAAATTTTTTGTCAGATTCTATCTTAAATATATGAAAAATGTATTGATGCTTCGAACAAAATTTCTAATCCTTTATTTCATGAGGAAAGCAAGATGATTCATCAAATAATCCTTTTTGTTATTTTTGTGTAATCATTTAATTCAAGGGATTATATTTAGTTTCGGACTAATAAATACAAAGTCAATATATCAGTCAATACTAATAAATACAAAAATATTTGTTCAAAAAAACATAAAATTTATGATTGATTTATAACATAATTACACATTTACCTTTAAGAAAACTAACAATATTTGTCGTACAAAATTATCAGCATTTTAATTAACTCATCACTCATGAATTTGACTGATAGAGGAGATACAAAAAATCAGCATAACAATATAAATGTATAGTGTTATAGTAATGCTTTAACTTTATTCTAATGTAACAAGAAGTCAAGAGATGGGGTTAATATCATAACATCATACCATGATAAAAGAAAACAAATCTTTGATCATTTGGGGGGGGGGATATTTTCAACATTTATTGCAAAATGTAAATTTTTTAATTATTTATAGCAATAATTATAATTTTATATGTATTGAATGGAGATTATTTCAGTAGAAATGGTTGCATATAAATTTATCCTCATACTTTTTACTTCTTATGCAAACAAGGAAGGGCTAAAACAATAAACAACAAAACTCTTTAACGAGATTTTCCGAAACTCGAGAAAAAAATAATTAAACTAACTTTAAAGTCTTTCTGCAAAAAAAAGCCTGTAAATTTGATTTCACTTCAAGATGTTGCGAATTAAACGATAAACCACATTCTCAAACAAATTTGATGCAAATTTGATTATCTACAATTCAAATTAAATCCATTGCTTTCAAATTTGAAAATGATTAACATATCCATACAAAATATAATTTATTATTCTTAAACTCAAAAATAAATTTATCCTTTCAAAATTCAAACTAAGTCTGCCACTAAAGGCCAACTACTTCACAACTCGAAATACGTTCACCTTTATAAAGATCTTGTACTTTCACACCCCCACTGGATACCTTTAAAAAACCCTGACACTAAGGCCGGCGGAAACTCTACATCCCAACCGTTAAGTGGTATTTAAGTGAGTTGAAGTACAATAATAAAAAGAAAAAACAAATAAACACCTCCGGGACTAGAACCCTCTTTCTCTACTCTCCCTCGAAGCCACGTGGCTTCTCTGAATAAGTGCCAGCCAGCATGGCGGTCTCCAGAATTTCGTTTTTGATTTAAAAGAGTTCTTCTCTTTCCCCCTTATCACCTCGAGGACCAAAATGTGTCAGAATTTAGCCCTCAGACGAGTCTATATGGACTGGTTTATAGGTCTCCTGGGTGATTTATTTTGATGGAAATTCGTTCCATCCTGCCCTGCGGAGAGAAAGTGTTAATGGCAGATGCTTGTGGTCCCAGTTATCAACTCTGAAGGCACGTGCATGCAGACGTATTTATAACGTTCGAGAGTATTGGGGAGACATGAGAGAAAAGGATTATTTATATTTGGAAAGAACCACTAAATGGTAGACATAATAAAGGACCGTTTTTTTCTTTACACTTGTGGAAAATAGATTAGTGTTCAGGAGAGGTTGCTTTGCAAATAAGTGCTAAAATTCTGTTCCAAATGGCTATTCTTCAAGACATTTTACTACAGTTTTTGTAAAGCCTTAAAATACAATTTATGTTCCAAGTAAATTTTATAGCATAACAAGTAATATAAAATATTTTTAGGTCAATTCCTACTTTGAAAGGATGAATAGACAGTATTTTATTAACGATTGAAAATTTGAACAGCATATATATAGGGAGAAAGTGAACTAAAATAGTAGGAATTGAAAAAAAAACCATGTGATTTGTATGTGTGTCTGCCTTGTTGTAACAATATACACCCGGTTTGGCTAGTTTGGCAGAGAAACTGGTTTTCAACGCCAACTATTGTCACTGTTTTATTAGTTACATTGTTACAGTAATGGAAACGAATTTAAGTTGGCGTAAAAAAACAGTAATTAATTAATATTTGAAGAAAACTGTATTAATATCAAGTGTCATCCACTACAAATTTAAAAAATTTCTTTGAATATGATTGGATGAATAGAAAATGTTTTATTAACAATCGAAAATTGATTAAGGTAAATATATAAATATATGGAGAGAGTGAGCTAATAGTAGGAATTGAAAAAGAGGTATATTTCTATGTTTATAATACAGATGACTGTATAAAAAAATAATTTGTGGCATGAGTAATAATTAAAGAATTAAAATTGATTACTTGGTACATTGTGAAACTGATTTTTAAAGAAAAATAATCACTTAAAAAGTTCAAAACTTTTAATACATTTCAATTCCTAATTTCTTTTTCAAATAATATAAATGTTAAGCTTATATATGCAAAAATTAGAATTAAGAGATTAATTAATTCAAAATAGGAATTATTAATTTAATTATAAGTTCAATTGCAGGAAAATTTTTTAAATTTTGTTTGTTTGATAGTAGAGTTATTTACAGTGAATCAAACATTTTCACTACTGATTGTTTTCAAGTTCAAAGATATTTGCATAAAATATAGTTTTATAATTAAAATGTGGAAACCATTTAAAAACTAATACCAGGTTTTTTTCAATGAGGCTCAATAATGTTATTTTATTAAATACTGAATTTGACTGTACTATTTATATATCTATTTATCTAAGTCCTTTCTTCTAAACTATATTACTTCAAACTAAAATAATAAAATCTTTTAAACTCACACAATTTCATTTTTATATTTATGAATATTTTCAGAAAAGCATACGAATGATTTCTGCATGCATCAAGATTTAATTTGGAATGTGTTATTTTATGGAAGTTATTCATAGATCCACAATACAATGAACAATTTACACGCAACATGGAAATAGTTCAACGCAGAGTGCTGTTTCAAATTAACATAACTGAAAGCAATTGGGTATTTCATTATTTATTAGCATGAAATGAATGCACTTGAAATTCGAAAGCGATTTTTTGTTCTACTAATACAATAATACATTGAAAATAATAGCAAACACATATTAATCACGATTTTGTAAAGTTGCATTAGGAGCAAAATAATGAGTAAAGTAACTATGTGCAGATTGATCTAAACACATAACGCTTTTAATGCATACTAAATAATTTAATAATGTATTCAGGGATGAGATGCTTAAAATTTGCTTTGATAATTAGAAAAATAAATTAATAACCACTGTTTATTTATAAATAGGTCTAAAAGGTAACAGAAAATGTAAAGATTGATAGAACAAAATGTTAAACTGAATAACATATCTTCTGAAAAGATTAAGTTGATACATATAATTATTAATTCATCCTTATTCAAATATTAATTTCTCTAGCAGTGATAAAATTTAAATGACAGTCATCATTTTAAAGATGCATGGACATTATAATGTTGGTGTTGATTTGTGTGTTTCATACTGGCATATATAGAAATACAGTTGAACAGAAACATGCGATACAAACATATAAAAATATGGACTTTTATTACAAACGATGATCCCAATATAGAACAGAGTGCTGCTTTCAATTCCAGACAGGAATTCATTTCTGGCGAAAGACCGACTTCTTTTCCCGAAGATACATCCATGCCTTGTTCGGATTCGATCCCGAGCCCACTCAATTAGAAGCCGAGTGTCATAACTGCCATATTAGGTGGGGCGATGGGAATTTTAATCCAGTAAGCATATGAAAAAATAATATAACATTGTTTTTAAACAAATAAATAATACACATAAATTATAGATTGATTGTTTATTTACTTTGCACTTCGGTACAAGAAGAGGATTTTGGCAACGGACCTCGTAATTTTGAACCTTTGTCAAGTTAGCAGGATGACACTGAAATGGCCCTTCATTCTCTCACACTACACCAGTATGGGGATTTTGACCCCCTAGGACAGCATTTCTCAAACTGTGGGGAGCGCCTCTCTTAAAGGGGGGGGGGGGTATAACCCTACGTGAGAGGCTCGAACATATCAAAAAGTCAAAAATAAAAAATAGTTTCAAAAGTTATTAATTTACTGAAATGAAGCGAAACAAAATACATTCTGACATGATAAAAAACAAAATACACATTTATACTGATGTAATATACTTATAAATGTATCAGTCCTGCTCAATGTATTTGATAATTAATTAATCAATATTAAGTTAAGAACAATTTTAATAATTACTAGTGACTCCCCTGGGTTTGTCATATAATAAATTTAATACGTATCTTGATAATTTGTACGGTTTATAATTAAAGTCGTATTGTAGCTTTTGCGTCAAAGAACACTATTATTGGATTCAGCACATTGTTATTGTGTGGATGGGGTGCGATGAAAATTATGATTGTTAAAATTAAGTCGCAAATGTTGAAAGTTTGAGAAAAACTGCCCTAGAGTGATTTAGCGAGGATCAGTCTTTTCAGCTATGGGGCTTTAGTGACACCAGGATTCAAACGCATGAATTGGCGAAAACACTGCTATTCATGAGTTCACGACCAAGTCCATCCCGCTACCACGCGCACACATGCACGCACACACAGTGAATTATAGAAATATAACCTCTCTTGTTATAGTAACTATAACTGACTGTCCCAAGTAGCAAAAACGCGCTCCAGTGACCCCTCATCCTCAACAGAGTCCAGATGATGAGTGAATGTGGTCTCCAAGAAAAATCACCAATGTTCTCTGCCCATTATTCTTGTAAACGATATGTGTTATCTTTGTGTAACTAACTTAAATTAATAAATAATTGTTACATAAAAAAGAGACTTAAATAAACCCAACCCCGAATTTACCGCATTTATTTCAATCTTTAACGTCCAACTCTTTACAAAGCTGGATTTACAATTTCAGCTTTGTAAATCTTTCTTATAAAAATCATAGCCATGAAAATTTTAAAAATATATTAAAAACCGGAAAACTGTATAAAATGTATGAACTGTCTAATTTATTTTTAAAACGTTCTAATCATCTCTCTTTTTTTTGTAACAATCCACTTTTGGACGAATTTCCTAATTCGATTGGTTTACTAAAACCAATTTTCAAAACCTGCGTATCAATTATATACAAATTATAAAGTATTTCATTCGGACTACTGTTAAGTAACACTTCAATTCAAAAATAAAAGGTAGATTTACTAACAAAAGAAATCGAAACCTTAAAATGGTAACACATAAGTAGTTTAACAGACGGTGCAAATTATGTAAATTTAAATTTCGCATTTTTTTAAAAATTAGATATGTTATTTTATTTTATAATACTAAAATAAAAAAAAAAGAATGAAAGATACATGTGACCTTCTGGTGACACAAAAACAAAAAATTAATTAATTTTCGAAATTTCATTCTATAGTTATAGAACTTACTGCCATTCCTTTAAAATTATTTACTCACGGAAAAGTTTATTTTTATATTTAACTAGTCAAAATTATTTTCTAATAAATGTGTAAAGTGACACGGGTTAAATTTAATCATAATCTTCTTTGAAATAACAAACTCTGTTTTCGAAGAAAACAACGTACACACATTATCCCCCCTTTAATTACTCTTATTATTATACCAATAACTTCATAAAGAGAGAAAATATTCCATAGCAAAGTGCTTCAAAAATTCTTAAATAATACGGGATTCCATAAAGAGTTTTGTAATAATCTAAATTAAGTTCGTCACCCATAATAACAAAGAGTACGTGCGAATTATTCTCCATGAGAAGATTTTTTCTCTGATTTAAAGGATGCTCTTATATTATCTCTCGATTGAATAATAAAATAACATTATGTAATTGAAAAGAGTAACTTATGTAATTGTAAAAGAAAGCTAGCACTTATATATATATATATATATATATATATATTAGAAAATCACTCGAGTATTATTTGTCTGAAGGAAGAAACATTTTCCTCTAAAACAATAATTTCAAATAAAATGTATTAAAGTAAAATCAAAATATTTTCTTAGTAATTATTGTGAAGTAAAAATAATGCATTTATCTTTAGTTAATTAATTGAAAATAATATCTTTTTACTACTTTTCAAAGTGAACAATTTTAAATTTAATTAATGATGCGGTAATACTGAATAGCATTATTTCTAAGTAAAAAATTCAATTTTTGTCTATAATCCTTTTTTATTAAATTTTTACTTCGGTGCATAAGACGATTAGCATTCTCTCTTTATGTTTATCGTATATTATTTTCGCAATAATGTATTTTTTATGTTCTAATGATAATTCATTTCTATTCTTTGTTTTTAAATCTTGAAATAATATTTTTCTTACAATATGAAATTTGGAACAATTGCGTGTTGGCAAAACTATTCCTTAAAAATCGTACATTAGAAAAATAATAATAACCTAAGCCAAAATATGTTTCTGAAAGAAATATTATGCAAAATCTACCATTTATAACTTTTACACCATTTTTCACTAAATCTTTCAACTGAAATATATCATTTACAGATTACACTGAAGACATCATGTTCTATCGCTGTTGTTGCTGATGTACAAGACATTGTTACTTTTTAAACTTTCAAGTAGGGATTGTAATACCGGTATACCGGGGTACCGAATACCGGTATTTTGAGCTATTTGTACAGTTTCGAAACACCGGTATTCACAAAATTAAATACCGGTTTTCCGGTATTTTTTAGAAATTTTTTAAATTGTTTCTTATATGTTCAGGGATCACCCACATAGAAAAATATTACGCGTCTTTGTGTTTATGATATAGTGTTAATTATTGCACCGTGATTAAAATATATTAACCATTATTAAAATAAGATGTTCCTTCATTTATTTTTTTTTTGTGATTCTTCATATACTGTTAAAATTTATAAGTTAAAAATTATTTCTTGTGATATATACACTCTAATAAAACTTACAAGTAAGACTAAGAAAAAAAGCACCTATAATTTTTTTTCTTTTTCTAAAATTTCTAATACCAGTATTAAACCGGTATCCTGGTATTAAGTTCTAAGAAATACCGAATACCGGTGTTCAACTTTTGGTCCGATATTGCAATCCCTACCCTCAAGTAGTAAATGGAAATAAATCAACTCAGAAACAAATTCTTTACATTTATTTTTTCCTCTAATAGGGCTGCGGATTGATATTTCTACCTTTGCAGAACTAGTACATTCCCCAGGAGCTGATATCACATTTTAGTGCGGCACCATATAGACGATATCAATTGCCACAGGTAATTTTGACTCACAATTTCCTCCCCAGAGAGGCACCTGAGCTCTGCCAATGACATAGGAATTTAATTTTGCCGCGAGCATCCAAGCCAAATGGACACTCAAAGGATTTTTTTAATGCCACAAAATCATACGGCATGGACGCTGTCGATTTTCTGCATCATGAAAATCCACCGACTTGGACCAGGGTCAAACCTGCAACCTCGGGTGCAGAAGGCCAGCGACAAACCGACTACGCCCCCCAGCCGGCCTTTACTTTGATGATACTTTAGAAAAAATTGTTTTATTAGAAGGTTAGAACTTCAGCTCCTTAATATTATCTGGTATTGTAACTTTCTTGAAGAGTAGTAATTTTTCATTATATTTACTTTGTGGATGCAACGTAATTCTATGTTAATTTAAAAATAATGCTCTCTGAAAACTTCTCGAATTAATCTGGGGTTCACTATTCCGGAAATAAACAGACAATTATATACTTTTTAATGCAGTATGTTTGTTTATATTACTTGTTGTTGTTGCTTATCCTATTGATGTAGGAAACCCTACACCAGGTCCAAAAGACCTCGCCGCACAAGTCGCTCAAAAATCCTCTGCAGCTCAGCCAAGAAATGCCTCCAAGAGCAAAAAGATGAGAAGGACGGCTGGTCCATGGTGAAGGATAACATGCAGTTTCACTTGAGCGAGGAATTACTAGGGCTTAGTTTATATTATTGCAATATTTTGATATTTATTGTTTATTAGTAATCATTTGATAATTTAGGTTCAATCTTATTAGGTGTTGTAACCATGTGTAAAATTTTCTAATTTATTAATGTCACAAAGTTTAGATGGCCCCATGAGACCGAGTACTTGTACGGTTTCCTTCAAGTGGAGGAAAAGAAGCCACAGGAGAGTGAATCATTAGGTTACTTGCCATCTGGTTCACCAAATCGCACAGAAATCTCAATCAATGTTGTTGTTTATTTGTGTATATATGAATAGAACTGTATGTAATTTAGTAAGTGGAAAAGTGCCTATGTATGGGAAATAAATTATATTAGCCCAAGATGGAATATTTGTGTTATTTGACTGATTTCCAATTTATAACAGCTTTAGTATATTATTTCTGTTAATTTATTCATCCCTTTATAATATGTTAATTTAGAATTTTTAACAGTTAATTATTACGTATAACAAAAAATAAGAGTTAAAATTCTAGAATAGATTTTAGATGTAAAAAAATTTAATTATGGAATTCAAATGAAGTTAGGTGGTATAAATGATGAAAAGAATTTTTAGGTAGAAGTTATCGGAGGAAATGAACAATTGATTTTTAAATTGAATCCATAAGAGGGAGAGGAAGGATGAAATTAAGTATCCTTACGCAAAACATTAAGATCTATTCCTTCTCTTTTTACAGTGTTTATGCACTCTATTCTTTCTCATAATTTAATCATAGTTTGCCTGGAACTATTAGAGTCAAACATTTCAATCTATGATATAATACGACAAAAAATTGTTTTTATTAGATTTCGTAATAATAAATGACAATTAAAAGACATATTTTTAGTAAAAGGTAAATACAAAGCGTTATTCATTAGAAGGACAAAAATAATTGAGAATAAAAAAAAATCGTAAAATGGTCAAGTAAAAACAAGAGTAAAGACAAAAAATGGAAGTGTGTCTAATTATCTTTTTTACGCTTGAACTCTCCAAATTCTATTTTCAGACAACCATTAATTAATGCAAACAATTTGTCTTTTATAAAAGACGACAAGATTCCTGTTTTTTTCTAGAAAAAAAACTTTTTATTCGACAAACTAAAGCTTATACACTAAGGAATTCTTCGTTTTTTAAAGCAGAAAGATTAGCGTCACTTAATTCAAATACAAATTATTGCACTCTAACAGTGAAATATGTGCCCACTCATTTTTCGATACCAAAAATAATGTAATAAATATCGTAACAAACGAATGATTATTTTAAAATTGGAAAATTTTTAAAGTTTCAAACGTAATTTATCTCAAGAATAAATAAGAATCAATTGCTTTTTTTTAATTAAAGAACGTAAATAAAACCTGCAAATACAAGAAATTTATTAGTTTCTAAAATGTTAAAATCTTTAAAGAAATGTATTTCAAAAATGAATTAATTTGCTACATGTTATACTTAATCCCAGAGTAAACATCCAATTTTTTAGCCTACATATTAATAATTTCTCAAAGATAGTTGCATTATAATTTCGATATTGCACTTATCTGCCCCGTTTTAAATAATATTTGGCCACTACAGAATAAATAACATCTTAAAAAATTATGGGTTATTTTTTTTTTAAAAAAATTACGACAAAAGTATGTTATGCAATTTTTTTTTCTTTTCACCCGTAATATGAAATTTTAAATGTGACTTTCAGAGTATAAATTGTTAAAAATGAAATAATAATTTTATAAAAGATGTTTATGTAAATATGAGAAAAATATACTGAAGCACATCAAATATTGAATGTGCATCAGTTAATTGTTTTTTCTTTCTCCTACATGTAGTATTCTAAAGTATAACTTTCTTCTTTTTCAATATTTGCAATATCGTATGGAACCGTGTGCAAAGGTAGAATATAATCACTTTTAAAAATTTACAGTGCTTGACCTTTTGGAACAAAGGGTGTTTTTTTATTACTATTACTCAATTCCTTATTTCTGTATAAGTAGCAATCAATTAATCCTTTATTAGAGATTGATTCTTGTTTTATACCTAGCATACAGTTAGAACTAATATTTTGCAGTCGTCAAGATGTTTTAAAGCCTTCTCGTTAGTTTAGAGTGCGGCATTAATAATAATAAAAAAAATTTAAAAAGTCGAGATGTTTAGATGATGTGTTTTTAATATATATATATATATATTCAATTTTGTCTTGAATAAATCTTCAGAAAAATAGAAAATTTGCTTTTCATTACAGCAGTGCTTCTTAAACTTTCAATATTTGCGACTCAATACTCAATCATATTTTCATCGTGCACCCCTTCCACACAAATAAAAATGCAGAAATTCAATAATATTATACCTTGACACTAAAGCTGCAATACGACTTTAACCTCTTAAGGCTACCCTAGAACTGTGAATTTCGCCAAAAATTGACAATTTGTTTTTATTATTTTATTTTATGGGCCATCTTATTAGCTTTATATAAATACCAAGTTTATCATTTTTCGTTTACTAGAACGAAATCTACAAGTGTTTTAATAAAAGCAGATGCCATTACTTTAAGCAAGACGTCATACTTTAAAACGTGTTTTACTCGAAAAATGATGAAAATAATCAAACGGGGTCAGCGATTGCTAAAACAGTTTAGAACATAATTAACTGAAATTTTTTCTGTGAGTTCTGTAAATTAGTATAATTGCTTTAACTTTCAGATTTATCAATCACTGTTTTATTACAAAATTTACATTTAAGTGTTTTAATGACTGTCTATTTATGCATTTTCATATAGTAACCGAGATAAAGTGCTCTAGTTTTTGGAAAAAAGAAAATATCTCTTATCCTGAAGATGATTTCAAAATTGAATAATATAGCAACACATTAGATTGAAAAAATTGAAAATTTGTTTATAAACCTTTGGTGCAGATGCACTTTTTGTCAATTTTTACCTATTTTTTCCCCATTTCAGTAATAATAATTTCTTTTTCTCTTCTTAATTTTAGCTCATTTTTCTTAAAATGCACTGAACAAATCTAAAAATAACAAAAAAATCTCCATATCTCCTCTTTAAAAAAAAAAGTTGTCGCAACCAGTCGGATACCTTAAGTGCTATCGGCGTGTATATACGTCCCGCTCAACCGGTGCGCTAAATTCCCCCGGCTGTATGTATACGTCTTTCCAAAGTATGATCTTTTCTGTGCACTGCTATACATAAAATTATTTCGAAGGCTTTGGAATGCAATAAAAGGACCTTGACAGTGTATGTTTTCGAATGATTTCCTTATATCAGAGAATTTTTTAATTGCTCATTTTTTTCCCTCCACTTTCCCCTAATACATCCTATACGCGCTCCTGCATGAGAAACTGAGGCATTGGAGAGCAATTCTCGTAACTTTTTGTTGGAAGTTATAAGGAATTATTTATAAACCGTACAGATTATTAAGATAAATATTAATTATTGTGTAATTGTATATATGACAAGCCCATGTGTGGGATCATTGGTAGCAGTTATTAAACTTATTCTTAACTTGGTATTGTTAAATTAATTATAAAATACATTGTACAATACTGATACATTTATAAGTGTTTTATATCAGTGTAAATATTAATTTTGATTTTTATTACGTCAGAATGCATTTTGTTTTTTTACTTTCAATAAACTTAAATATACTTTTTAAATAATATTTTATTTTCGACTTTTCAATATGCTCGCAATTCCCTTGTAGAGTATTTACGCCCCCTAGTGGGGCACACCCCACAGTTTGAGAAACGCTGCATTACCGTATGAGAACAAAAGTACATGTACGTGAATATGCTTAAAAATATTCTGACATATATTCGATTAAAATCTATTAGCTGAAAAGTTAAAAAGTGATCATGATCAAAAATTTTTTTAAACATGTTCAACCTATGTAAATATTAATATATAAAACGAATGCCAACTGAATTTGGAAAAGAAGTTTTTCAGAAGAAATGCAGTCTGGCGGGAAAACGGCGTCATTTATACATAAATGAAGCATAAACATTTTAAAATCGATCAGCCGTTTTAGGAGGGTATGAAATCCATTTATTTACCCCTCAACAGAAAAATAAAACTCAAAAATTCATAAGGGCTTCGAACATGACGAAAATGAATTGATTGTCTCGTTTTGGAGATAATGAAAGTGAATAAAACGAATGACGTGACATTAACTTTATTTTGAATGTCAAAAAGCCAAAAATTACTATATTTTTACTGATTGATTCGGAAATTATTTTTTTATATGTATTTTTGAATAATAATGTTTGAATGAAGCTATCGAAACTTGTTGAGAGCCAACACGCAATTTGAAAACATTTCATCTGATCTACACATAGCTGTTTAATTTCATGTATTTATGTCCATTGTATGCATTGTATGCATTTATATTTCCTATACATTCTACGTTAATATATACTAAGTTAATGTATTTTTTCACAATTATATTTAGTTTATATTAATTTTAAGTCACATTTTGTAATTCCCATTCTACAAATATTCAGTAAGAACTAAAATATATCCAAGGTTTTTCTAATATCAAATCATCATTATATATTGTAAATTTGCATCCATATAATAAGCAATAATATATATTTTAATGCGTTTTGAGAGAGTTACACTTACAATATTTTACATGTTATATTTAACATATTTTACCAATCACCTATAAAAAAAATTACATGCAATTGGACATCATACAATTACACACACACACACGCACACACACATATATATATATAGTTTCACAATTTGGAGAATGTGAAGGATTTAGATCATTATTTATGATGGTTGATGTTTTCTTTGGATGGGATTGACGAGGCAGTCCTGTGATTGTTTAAATCTGTTTTATTCCACATCTTGAAACACATAAGCATGTTAAACATAAATCATGAAAAGGACGACACAATACACAGCAAGGAAAACGAATGCACAATGAGCTGCATTCGGATACATGTTGAAGGCAGACCAATAACCGAAGAGAGAGAGAGCGGTCTCCAGAAATCTCAGTATTTATAAGCATCTCAAATCACATGATCTGAGTGGGTGGAGAGGTGTAGTTCAAAATACTCTCGTTAGGCGGCTGGATAGCTTATTACTAAAACGTGGGTCCTGAAGGGATGGGCCATAGATAATTTAAAGTTATTAAAGAATAAATTAATGGGCATTATTACATATATATATATGTATATATATATATATATATATTCCTCAGAAAATATTCACAAAGAATCAGAAACTCTACTGAATAAGTTTTTCTTTACTATTCATATATAATTATTTCAGATACATCTGCATCTTGTTCCATATAAAATAAGATAGAAACAATAGAGGGAAGAAATTTTATATGCATATTAAAAATATTGTGCGCTTATTTTACATTTTCTCTTCCTTAATTGTTTCCAAGAAAAATCTATATTTAGGAGATAAAAAAGATCTATATATTACCCTGCCTCAACAGAAATTCCAGTATTCATAGATTTTTATGCCATCTTCGAAAAGGTGAAACTAACTGTATTTTGAATTAAGTTTCAATTTCAATGATAATATAATTATGAACTTTTGTAACTAATAAAAACTTAACATTTAATAAACACTTTAAAGTATAAATTATAATTAAAGTAGTTTTTCTCTTTTCCCTTTCCTGCAAAATTGACCATTTTCTTTAATTATAACATGTTGTGGATTGATAATTTATTCAAAAGGTAAGGAATTTAAATGAAAATGCAGAAATCAAAATTATAATTTTGAGCTACAAAACACGCAAAAGCTATAAGAAAACACACACAAAATGTATGTGAAAATATTTTTATCAAAACTACTTGGTGGGTTATGGTTGGAGATAGAATAACAACATCACATTATTTTATCATTAAGGGCATATCATAAAAATAATTCAATCAGCTACAGCAAAGAATGTATTAATTATTATCATATATTGTTTTATAAACATATTACTCTTCTAGCTATGAACACAAAACATAAATAATAAAAAAGATAAATATTTGTTTTTAGAGAAAATCTGTTGATAGTTTAATAATAAAAAAATGGCAGCAACTTTTTCTCAAAAATGAAAATATTAGTTATTGAATTTTTTATATGAATTACTGTATAATCATTTTAACTATGAATCTACCTCCCAACCCAATATGGTGGTTATGACGCTAGGCTTGTAATCGAGAGGGCTCGGGTTTGAATCCCGAATAAGGCATAGATGTAACTTCGGGAAAAGAAGTCGGAGTTTCGCCTGAAATGGAGTCCCGTCTCGAATGGAAAGCAGCGCATCCCTTCTGTTATATGCTTGGATCAGTGTTTGTAATAAAGTCTATATTCTTCTGTGATTGTACTGCATGTTTCTGTTCATCTATCTCTCGTCTTTCATATGTATCCCAGAATAAAACACATGGCGACAACAACTATGAATCTAAATCTGGATCTTTGATAAATAGCGGATTTCTTAACATTTTTTCACATAATAAGAATCCCTCGCAGATAAACTAACCTAGTTTAATAAAACTTATCTGTTTTGTAAACTGCAGCATCGGTGAATTAATATTATAGCTCTAAGATATCGGAGAAATTAATTTTAAGGGGCATGACATTAACATAATCATTTTTTTAAATTACAAAACAGATTTCAAATGATACTCCAGAGACACTTAATGTAAGCATTTTTTAAAGTTTTTTTTTCTTGTTACGAAAAATGATGCTTTTCCTCTAATTTTAAGCAAAATACTGCACAATAGTGACACGATGAATATGTCGAGTATATTCAAGTTGATTCAAAAGAAAATTATTGTTTCCATATGTGTTGTTGATACATAGTATAAACTTCCATTAATAAATAGTTACTTTATTACTGTATGCATAGAATAAGTTATTAATTGATACATTCAGTAATATTAGTTCTGTCTGATATGTATTAGATTTTTTATAATAAAAAAACATTTGTTTTTTAAACTGTTTTAAATACTCCTACAGATGATATGATTTACATTGTCTATTGATATTTTCATAAAAATTAAGCTTTAAAGGCAAAATAATACTTCAATTATTTATGTATCTCAAATTTTTATATTAATTACGGTTCGACACAGTACGTAGCTGCCTTCTATTTGTCTTTTTATGTAACCTAAAATAAAAATATATCAAGCTTGGCATTATTTTTTTTTTGAAAAAAAGGTAAACTGATTAATACTTATACATCAGAGGGTGGCTCATTATGTCTTTGAAATCCAATTTTATGTACTTGTAAGTAAGCGATGTAAATCATACAATTGATGGGATTTTTTAAAAAAAAACTTTAATAACTAGTTTGTGTTTTAAAAAAAATCCTTTAATCCTTTTGACTAAAACTGAGATACTTCGCTCATTGTTAGAAGAAAAATTAATCTTACTTTTTGAGAAGGTAAAAGAAATAAAATAAGCATAAATAATGTAAAGGTACAATAAACTTAGAAAATGAATTATGCATGCAAATAAAATAAAGCTAATAATAGCCTGTCCTCTATGCCTATGGAGATCATTAAAGTAGATAAAACGGGAGTTCTTCATAGTTTGTTAATTGAAAGGAAATTCTTCATTTATTGCCATAATAATTATTCCTCTTCTCTTAATGAGGCCCTTGAGTTCTCCAAAAAATGATGGATTTCAAAACAAATGGCTCACTTGTTTTGAAACTTTTAAAACTATCTTTTTAATGAGTCATTTCAAAATAGTTGAAGAATTATTTTCTTTTCGTAAATAATTCTTGATAAATAGCGTAGAAACTTATAGGTTTAAGTATTATTCAACAGTTAAAATTTCAGAATGCACCTAAATAAGATCAGCCAAAAGTAAAGTTACAAATATTAAAAATAAAATTTTTGAAGATATCACTGAGTCGCTTGAAAGCCAACTGAATAAGAAAAAAGGCATAATGCAAGGAAGATAAACTCTTAATATTTATTAATTATAAAAATAAATGGCCTATTAAATTAGATGAAATGAAGTTTAACGATAAGAGTTTCAGAAATGAATTTTTCCTGTCCTGGTCAAAACGGACAACGAATAGGTTCATTTGCATATTTATTTTATTTTCTAAATAATTAATTTAAATTAATTAATAAATTTAAAAATTTTTTGTCATTTTTATTACTCATCTGCACTTATAATGTCTAATAATGCGCTGCACCCTTTCTTGACGAAATTTCCTTCAAAGAAACGTATTTTTCTGTTCCGGATAAAAAAAAACATGTCATTTGAAAAAATATCCAAAATAATAAGAAACAAATTATTTGTTGAAATGATTTATAAATTCGGGGTTTATATTATTCGTTAAACAGTCTTCTTTCCCTTCATTTTAATCGGAGAAAAGGGAAAATTTGCTAAATCGTGAAATTTGTTAAATAGGGACATATATGTAGGAAGAGAGATAGATATGTTATCATCTCTTCTGTAATCTAAGATATTTAGTCAAAACATAACTAAATATAATACTAGATATTTAATCTCAATAAAAATCTTAGATATTGAGCTTCTCATTATTTTGACCCAATAAAACAATCAAGGCAGAATCAGTTTACACAAATAAACAATACATAATTACTTTCTAAATTACTCTGATCGGTGAAATTGTGAAAAGTAGTTAAATAAACCTTCTGTTTTTATTAATATTTTTTTTATTTTGAAGTAACTGATTCAAATGAAAAATATGAAATTTGATATAGTTATATAATATGTTACTTTAAGTGTAAGACAGTAGCATAACATGCAGCTCTTTCAGAAAAATTATACTTAACTTATTTTTAATTCAGTCTTATTATGTTTGTTTTGGTCAGTAAATTACTTTATAACTTTAATCAATCTTGATGATTGATGGTATGAAAATATAAACTCGAGTGGAAGTTTGAAACTTTAGATGATAATATTTTAGAAATGTGTCATATATGCTTTGCTTACTCTTGTTAAACTTCACGTGTGAGGCATGTTTGGACAAATATTCGTTCCAGATAAAACGTAATAAGTAATTTGATATTTTCAAAAACTGAATCTCTCAATATCACTGATAGAAGAGACATCAAATATCTAATAAAATAAAAATAATGCATAATAAATCATATTGGTAAATTAGAAAGTAAAAATTAAACGTATAATTTTAATAATAAAATTTAGCAGTATTGATAATAAAAGGATTATTTTAAAGGCTTGCATTATTTGCTTCGTATTTTCGTTAATACATAGCAACTGAGTCCATGACTCAAGCAACGTAACATATTTTTAGTTTTCTTAGAAAATATATCCTTATTCTCAAAAAAAGGTTATCGGTTATTTTTAAGTCCTGGGTATCATCTGGCTTTAGCAAAAAATGCTGAGCTACTTGAATATTAATTAACAATAGCTCCATTAACCGTGGCCTGGGACACATTTCCAAATTTATACTTTAATTGAAATAAATACACCAATAGCTCAAAAAATATTAATGGAAATTGTTTCCGAATTTTTTTTTTTATGAATTAATGGTTTCATATTTTATCAACATTTAAGTGACTCAATATTTACTTCAGAGTAGGAAGTAAAATCAAGAATTTTGTGAAGTAAAATGCATACTAGATGCATATAAGATAATTGAGAATCATATTATCTTCATATATCGTTATATATCGTCCATTATATATTTGCTACCTGTAGTTTTTTCCCTTTATAACAAAAACATTTTAAGGTGGCCGACTATGTTTTGAACCCAAATGTTGAAAAAGAGTATAAGTGAATTTTTTTTTATATTTACTGCTTTTTGAATTAAAAAGTACATATAAAATTGTTTTAAGGATATTATTACAAGAAATATTATTTAAATGCAACTTTTTGCAAAAAAACTAAGAAAGAGTGACATAACTTCTAAACATTTTCCTTTTCTGAAAAATGCTTCTATAATAATAAATTTTTGCCTATATATAGCTAAAACTTCTGTACCAAGCAAACAAAATTTTTTGAAAAATTCTCATTATTTTACCATTAGAGTTACGATTAATTGAAGTATTAAACATTTTATCAAAATTTCTCTACTCTGATATATTAAAATATAAACAAATCCCTTAATTAAATAAGTATTTCAAAATTCCAACTCCAGGTTCTGTACCGAAGTCTTAACTATATAACTATATGTAGTTAATATATTATTATTATTGAAATAGTTTTCATAAAAGAAGAATGTTTTGTAAATATGTAGTTTTTTCTTCATTTTTTTGCCAAGAAATTGCCTTTAAGTAATTTTTTATTGTAATAATATTCTTAAAACAATTTTATACGTACATTCTAATTCGAGTGAAACAAAATGATAAAAACGTATTGATTTATATACTTTTGTAAAATTACGATTCCGAATGTAGTCAATCATATTAATTTTCTATAGACAAGCTAAAATAAGAGGGAAATATTTATAATAACAAAATGAAATATGATGCAGTAAATTTTCTAATAGTTCATTTTTTACTAACTTCACTATTATGAAAATAAAGAAAAAAAAATGATTGCATTCTGATTTCTACTTAAAAATAATATTGACTGATTCTTATTGAACTTAGAAAAACAAATAATAAGTGAAATATTTAAAAAAGTCACAATTTATAACACAATTAATTAAATGCAATAAAAGAATTGGAAATATACTATAATTTACTTAAAACCAATTTTCACTCCTTCATATTCAAAGTAATTAACAATTAACAAAGTAATTATTGTGTTTGCTTACATATCAGTGCAATACAGTTAAAATACCTGATATTTATAAACTATATATATGTATTATATATATATATACATACTAGCTGATCCGGCAAACGTTGCTTTGCTAAATAACTGCCATAAAGTAAATTTGTAAATATTTATGAGGCTTGTTTGGCATTGGCAGCAAGGAGCCCACTTTGTGATAAACTTGACCTTTGATTTTGAATGTTGAATTAAATTGCTGACCATTTGCAGCATTATTTTTAACTATTTCTGTTGCTCCGAACGATGTCATTTGGAAACATGAATTGAATGTTCGGATTGACTTCAGGAACAGGTTAGAATCGGGATCCGTACCGATAAGTAAACCGTTCAATGGTTCAGGAGGTGTTTCAATTTCCGGTAGTTGCATTTTTCCTCACGCGCAACACATCCCGGCTGGCTCATTTTTAAATTTAAGCGCATTAGAATGCGGACATTCCTTGTCCATAGCACCAATTGTCACATTCGAATGAGCGGAATAGTTTACATTGGGCTCATACTCGAATGCTAGATGACGGAATGAATCGGATGTAAATGCTCGATGTATTTGTTGGCGTTGTTGGTCATTTGCTCTGGGTGTGTCAAATAGGAATCGACGCACTTGTCTTTGTTGATTTTGTTCAACTCGTACCTCTTGTGATTGTGATTTACGCAACTGTGCCATATTCACACGCCCATCTTCATTATCCTGTTGGATTTGTTAGTCTGTTCTTAGAGCTCTTTTATTTCGCATGGCTGCAGATTTAATAATTCGACGGCCTAAATCAGACCATTTGCGTCTTGCTGGCATTATTTACTGTACAAAACACACAAATAGATCAAATTGAAATACTTAATGCTGGAAAACCGTACACTGATAATATATCTGTTCTTTTATTATATTACCTCTACCTTTCACAATTATAAAATACGTATATATTTCTCTTCACATTGAAAATGATTCCCGAAAATTTTGAGCGCACTGAGTATTACAGTTTTATTAATTGGCGTTTAATAATAAATAAACTAATAAATAATAAATAAAAACTCAAAATGTTTAAATCATCTATGCTTTTCGAAATATCATAAAACTCTTTCACATGGAATAAAGCTGAACAGAAATATATATTATTTACAACTTCCTAAATGACAATATTGCAGTGATGATTATCTTCTTATAATTTTCTGGGTTTTTCATGACAGAGTAGTATTTTCAGTTCTGGCGCGAAACCGATTTTCGACGCCAAGCGAAACAACAGACATGGGATTTGGCATTTTAATTAATATCTTCTCAACTAATTGCAATATCGGAATGAAAATATTTATGTCCTATTCTCAGACCTACTGAATATATGCATAAAATTACAATTGGTCTGGGTCGTTTCGGAGGAGTTTGGCTACAAACATCGTGACACGAGAATTTTTATATATATATATATATATATATATATAATGTGATAACTTCCAGCCCTTCGCGTCAGTTGGGTAAACTTCATACCAGGACGACTCAACCCATCTCCCGTGTAAGAACTTTGACTTCTACTTTCGCTGACTAAAAGAGACACGTGTACTAACGACTCAATTTGCTGCTGATCAACGGTGTAAGAACCCCGTCTCGTCATGGTTGGAGCATGACGGTTTTGCTGAACTTGAATAAAATATAATATGATAAACTCTGTCAATCTTAAGAATACCTTAAAACATATATATATATATATATATATATATACAATTTTGAAAATGGGATGTCGTATTCAGGATTCATATGGTTTCGAATTTTTGCTTAATTATAATTGTGTGATTTATATATATATATATATATTAATAAGTTGTTTCTAATGAATAAAAACAAAATTATCCAAACACATTACTTGATATTCTATTTTACATCAGTAAAAAAAAAAAATCGTAGATGTCTTTTTGAAATCTTACTTTCAAACTATACTCTAATAAAACAACACAAGGTTTTCCTTTTCTCCTAATGAATTAAAAGGGAATTTAATTTATTGAGAATGCTTCTGGCGTCTTGCTTTCCATCCCAGACAGTGCAACTCAGTTAACAAATGAGTGTTCTCGACAATCAGTGCTGACTGGAGCTTGTTTTGTAGAAACGGAGATGCGAAACACACTTCTACTAATTATGTGAACAACGAAAGCCGAATGTAGGTACCGGTTTTAAAAGGAAAGACCAATAGGAACTGCGGCTGGTTCAGAATAATGAAATGTATTGCAATAAATTTAAATAAATGCAAAACATTATCTTTTCTCTGCAATGAATGCGCCAGTCTTCCAAATGTTACTGGGGAGAGATGTTATTAAGTGTATTTTCATTTAAAACTTCCGCATTATTGGGGATGCAGGTAGTCAAGAAGAGTAAGAATGTTGTGAAATAAAAAAATATTATCTTTCGTGCATATTAATAATTCTTATTCCTCCTTAATTTTAGAAATTTCAGAAATGTTCAATTTTTGGTCATGGAGTATTCAAAGCATGTTTTCACAAATGAAAATAAAAATATTAATCAGCTGTGTTATAAATAATTTACATATTTGAATAAATATTAGTAAATGAAAGGGTACATCATTTCTAGTTTATTTTAAACCAACAAAATTTAAAGTGCGCAATATTTGAATCCACAGATGAATATTAGAAATGCTTTATACATTGGGAATGACTTGAAGCATAAGTAATATAAATTAAGGACATTTCTAAAATTATTATTAATGAACTTAAAACGAATAACTATTTGCAGTAATAAGTTCACTGTTAACTAACTTATTTGAATTGCACATTAGACAAACATTTATTTTAAGGTACAAAACGAATATTATACTTAAATAATTTAGCATGTGGTAGGAGCAGCCATCCAACCAGACATACACATATGTATGCGTGTAAAGGTGCGTTTGAAGGAACTCATTTCAGATATTGTGAATATATAATTGATATAGATTTGTGAGTATTTATGCGACTTTTTTAAGATGTTAATCTTTATTATTTACTGTTATGTTATCATGTATTAAAATTTGTTCAAATGAAATAGCGAAACAAATTTCGAAGTAAATTTTCAATGTTTGAAATTTAAATGTTAAATTATTTTTAAAAATATATATATGCTTTTATAGATTGATATTAATGAATATTTTCATTCAAAAGAACATTTACATTGGTGATTTGGAAATATCTTTTGCTGAATAGTTTTATAATTTCAGTCTGTATTGCAGCGAAATTAATATACATATATTGATTCTGTATGAAAATTCTGCTTAACGACTGAATCCAGTTATAGTTATGAAAAGTTGCAAAGTTATTCTATCTACATATACGTAAGAAATTCAATGCAGTTTATTGTTCAAGTATTTTTAAATACATATATATCAGCGTTGAATATTTTGTTAAGAGTTCATAAAATGTTTTCATTTTTTTTGTTACAGTCTGTAAAAGTTTTGTACTTAATGCATTTTTAGGTACATTCGATAATTATTTTACAAAACTCTAAATTAAAATTCTTTCAGAGGAATTAAATTCCTGAACACGAATTAAATATATAAAAAGTTTCTGAAAATTTTTCAAAACTCTTACAACAATTTAAATAAACGTTGAATCATATTTAATTTAGATTCAAAAAACTTTTATAAGGGCATTTTATAATGCAAAAGACACAAATCTTCCATTGAATAAATAATAGCCCCTTAGTAAGATTTTGTAATATCAAAGCTAATTACTAACAATTTCTTCGTCAAATTTTCAAAATTGAGTTCATATTTTAATATTGGGTAACAATTAACAATCATATTCCTATGTTTTATTTATAAATATGACATTTGCAGCTTTTCAGTAGTTAAATAAGTAATACACTAAGATTGTAATTTAAAATTTGTAGAACTTTTCTTGTATGCCCACATATTTATTCTTAATCGTTACTAAAATATAAGGTAAATTTTCTTGTGAAAAGAAATAGGGAACGTACGTTAAATCCAAAGGATATTGACAACAATGGTAATTCTGACAGTAGTACAATATTACTAAGTAATTATTGCGATCAAATGTTTTGTGCGAACAACCACTGTGGTTTCTTTCACATTAATTAAAGGGAGCATAAGAATTATGCTTTTCCTCTTATATAAGCCAAGTAAAGTTATTTCCTTGAAATTGATTTATTATTATCTTGATTTCTGAAAATATGTTTGACCTCGATGTTTGGAAAGAAATTAATGGTATTGATCTTAACGATAACTGGGTAGTAATAATTGATATTGACAATAATAACTGAAACAATATAATACAGTATAAGTAACTAGAACCATGTTACAACATATAAAGGATTGGATAACATTTTAACAATATTACAAATCATAGGCTGACTATGGTACTATCAAAAACTATTGAGTAATTATTACAGTATCACGAAGCATTGGCTGAATATAACAATATCAAACATTATTGAGTAATTATAATATTACAAAGCATTGGCTGAATATAACAATATCAAACATTATTGAGTAATTATAATATTACAAAGCATTGGCTTACTATAGCAATGCGAAAAACTATTTAGCACTTATAACAATATTACAGTGTTGAAAAGCTGTTACAATATCAATTGCAAAGCTATTGTAACGTTTGAAATTAATACATTTTAAGAATATTTTTAAGCAATATTTATTAAAATGATATACCGTAAAATCAGGCATATAACGAGCACATATACCTTCAAGTTGCATTTTTTAATTTTTTGGTATTTTCGCCGTATAATGCGCACCTTCTTTTTTACGAAGGAACCTGAAATGTAGGTGTGCAATTCTCTTATGTTTTAAAGTGATTTACTCCAGATATTTTCGCAGAATTCTGAAGAAAATAGTATGCTTGTAGAACTAGTACACTACAAGTTCATTAGATTTGTCATTAAAAACGCGCGTGTTTCTGATCCACATAGAAGTCTAATTTTTCAAGCTCATTTTTTTTCTTTTTTTCACTGTGCCATGTATATAGCGTGCACACTTAAATTTCGGCATTATGTTTTGTGTTACAAGTGAGCGTTATACGCAAGACTTGAATGTACGTAATTGGTACATTTTACGTGACAGGTTTCAAATTGTTTATTTTATAATTTCTAAAAAATATTTTTTCGCAATTTTAAGAGCATTTTAACAGGATTTAACAAGCTTAAAATATATAATAACTTGTCGTATAGGGCATGTTACAAAAATTACTAACAAAACTAAATTAAATAACTAAAATATTTAGTTTAAAAAAATTACGATATTCTTCTTGATTTTTTAAAATAAATTTTATTTTTAAAAGAAAAGTATGCAAACGAGTAAAATCGTCAAAAATAACTTACAAGGTGGAATAACAAGAAATAACACGCATACAACATTGTCAACGCATACAGATATAAGAAAGAGAAGTGACTTTATAAGAAATGGATGGAAAATCATGATGAATCACTGTTTGGAACCTATCTAAAGGCAACTCCGCAGTTTGGATCGTCGAAAAATACATAAATAGTGACATTCAGAGAATGAATAATGCACATTTGTGGGCAAAATAAAATAGATTACGATTCCGTGTTTGCACATTTAAATCAAAACCAGAGGGAAAAAAATGTTGCATTACTATTTTGGAACCCAAAGTATTTCACGCCAAGAGGAACAGATCAATTTATTTTCTCAATAATATTTTCGAATTCTTTCTTATTGCGTTATTTGATTTTTTTTAAAAAAAATCTTCAAAATACACACCCTATACACTAATCGATTCGATGACAGAACAGTGGTTGCCAAATTTATGAATCTTTTAAGCTACCGTGCCGTTTTTAAATCCTACAATGAGCTACCGACCAAAAGAACCATCAACTGTCTTTAAGAATTCTTGCATTTGATTAATGCTTATAAACTTACATTTCTGTTAAGCATGAATTCAATTTTAATTAAATTGTGTGTAACAAAAAAAACAGAAATTTAATTGTACATACGAAAAATTAGAGCAGTTACAAATCAATACAAATGTAATCATAATTTTTTATCACTTTAATAAACTTTAATCAAAAGGACGAAACGCTTTGTGTCAAAAATAAGTTTTTTTAATATTGGTCTAGTAATTAATGGCTTCTATTCGAATACAGTTGTTCAAGTATTCCTCAGGGAGTCTGTGTATCTGTACATACTTTTAATACACTTTATACTGGAAAAATAAATCTCACACTGAAATATAAAGCAGAACATTGCCTTCCCTTTGAGACAAACTTGAAGCCACGAACACGTGGTTGGTGTGTCATGAGTTCGAGCCAAGTACCCCTGAAGACCCGCCATTTAGACGAGGCCGATGCACGTTAAATCTGTCGGTTCAAACGACCTCCCGTTGGTGTGGTTTGGTATTTAGGAGTGGGGTATGAGAGGCTCCAGCACAGGTGTCAGACTCGTCACTTTCCCATGATTTAAAATTACGCGGTTTGCCCTCGTGCATCTTTAGAGTGTGACGTAAATATAACCTCTGGAGACAAACTTGGGCCAGAATCGGGTGTTTTTCTATGTGAAAAAAAGGTCAAATATTTTCAAAGCTGGAATAAAGCGATTTTACTGATAAATCATTTTGAAAATGAATCAGTTCCAATTCCGTTGTATGATCGACCGAAAATGTTCACGCGAGATACTAGTTGCTCGCGATAGATGGTTTGGCTATCAATGTGAAAGAACAAGACACGAGTTGACTAATTTCAAATTTGGACTTATTCTGAACGCAATTTTCAAGTTTTATACTTTTGTTCTGGTAATTTGTAAGCCCTTTTGATGTTTTTCATGGATTACAAACATGTTCTTTATATATATTCATAAAAATAGTCATTCATGATAAACAGTACTTTAATGAGTTTTTTTAAGAAAAATTAACGCATATTTATTGAGAAATATTTATTTAGAAATAATAATAAGAAATATAATTCCTGAATCACAACACGCCCCTCTACTTTAGAGCTTTAATGTTTTTTACATAATCTGCAGAATGACCATACCCTTTACATCAAAACCAATACATTCACATCAATACGAAACCTAATTTTATAATTTTATTACAGAACTAAATGAAGATGCGAATGCCTTCCTAATAATCACTGATTAGCCATCTGTGTGCGTGTGCTATTAGTTCCCAACATTCACAACACAGCGATAGCAAAAGCTGGACACTTTTTCTGGTATCAATTTTATCATCGCGCTTAGAGACGGAAAAAAAACCACACATTCGGTATCGTTCTACTAATGACCTAACAGAACGGAACAGTCTCCAATTGCATTCTGCAACGACCTTCTCACAAAAAAAAAGTTATCAGCGCGCAACTGCGTCCTTTCGACTTCTCGTTTCTTCAGGACCACACGCCGGCTTGTTTTGGTATTTTTTTTCCTTTACGGTGGAGATATGAAATGCAATATATTGAATAAACATTGCGATGGTTTGCTGAAAGATGTACTAGGGTGTGACGATGAAATATTTCTTCTCTGTGGTGGTTTCCTTTCGATAACAGAATTTACGTACACTAACGCTTGCAGTTAGTCAATTGGTTAAGTTTTTTAAAAAAAAGTACGAGGCATTTGAATATGCAATAGCACTATTTTTAAAATAACTTCAGGCATAATATTCTTTCACCAACCAAAGAAGAGTGATAAGCAAACACTTCTTCTAAAGAAAAAGCCAGACGTCACTTTAAAAAACATTTCTAAGGAAATTGAGAAAGGCACCAAGAAACTAGGTGATATTGATTTTGATTTAATGTTAATAAGTTTAGTATTTTTTGCATAAAAAACACGATGTTTTCAAATGATAATATTCAGGACATTGAATAAACTCAGCTATAAGTAATGCATAACAAGATTGTCATTGAACTAAATATTTAAAAGCAGTTTATATTTATACAAATTTATTTCATAATGGTAATACAAATGTGCAATGAAAAATATACTAACATTTAAAATGGAAGGACAAAAAGTTTACATAAAATGTTTATACAGAGTCGAAACAAAATATATTTGTTACCAATAAAGCTTTATGAGATTTTTGTACAATATGTTTCATGGGTTGTTTTCCATGAAAATAAAATTGTAGTATAATATCGCATGTAAATTCCTTCAAAGAATAGTACAAAACATGGGTAAGCATTAAATACTATGAATAGAAAAGTTTATTATAGCTATCTATATTCATTATAACTTTAACGTAGTTTATACTTTCCAATAAGAAGCATTACATTTATATAAGACATTTTCTTTGCTCACAGATGCTGCATTTGTTTTTTGCTTACTATAGCTTCTTAAGAATAATTTAGAAATACAAATAAAGATCTAAATTTAGGGAAATCAGTCTGACACAAGTTTTTAAGCTAAGTATTAAAAAGGCAAATGAAAATCATTTTCGCATTTTCCTGAAATAAAATGCCAAAACGATATGTTTCTATAAAGCTATCAAAAATTTAATTTTACTTCTAAAAGAAGTCACGAGGTTTAAAGCAACAGATTAAACACCAAATCCAGTGAAAATAAAATAAAAATTTATTCCGAAGAAGCTTATTTAATTTTTTATGAAAGCCTAAATGTACTAATTAATCAATTTTTTATCTCGAGAATAGCATGCATACCTTAATGTTCTGAGCTTAATTTTCTTGCTTATACTTTTCTTGGTGTGTACAACACACAAATCCTAGTTATACTTATTAAATATATTACTGGTTCCTTAAGTTCTTGTAATTGCTAATGCAGGCAGAAGATGAATTTAATTTTCTGCATTTCAGCTTATTATTTTTCCACTTAGAGAAGCAGATTTTTTTTTCTCGTCTTACATTGGATATTCGTATCCAAGTCACGTTCTTCACTGTGATAAAAAATGGTTAAAATATTTTTGGAAGTACAAATTGCTCAATGCGCTCAAACAGATTTTTCTGATTTGCAAATATTGGTTTAAATTTAATTTTAATATTTTATATGGGCCTTAGATAAATAACTGAAAATACTCCTGAATAATTTAAATTTGGTTAACGTTTGAGTAAAAAATATGTTTTCAATTAAAATACATAAGAATAAATGAATAAAAAGCTAAAGAAAAATATGTGGCACTTTTATAAAATTATAGAATTAATATAAAAACAGATAAATACTCTGCATTAAAAGATAGAAAATGCCATGCTATAAATGATACTAAATGAGGCACTTGGCTAATATCCTATGGCTACTTTTTAATAAAGAAGAACAATAAGCTATTTCTGCTTTGTTTGCCAATTCCAATTCTGTAAAGTAGAATTTCACGTTAACTGTTTGTAGAATTCCACATTTGTTAATTTTATTTTCAATGTCTTGATGCATTTTTTTCTCTTTTGAAAGTACCTGCTTCCCGAAATAAATTGTATAGAATGCGGAATTTAATAATAGCGGTTTTAAGGTAAAATGAAAAAAAAAAAACTTAAAAAAATGTGTCATTTTTCCCCCCGAAAATTTGAATACCAAGAAATTATGCTTAAGTATTGTATGCAACAGTTATTAAAGGTTTTTTTGAAAATGCTTCGAAGAATAATTGAAACTGAAAATAAGATATGAACACTAATGAAAAGGAAACTTTGAAATTTATTCGTTATAACTTAATACATTTACATGTAAAATATAAGATTTCAATATTGTAATGATATGTATTAAAATTAAATAATATTTTTGCAGTAGTCATTATTTATCAACTTTTTGCTTGTAACTTTTACTTTATTAAGTTTTATATTAAAATTAATTTCACATCTTGTAATATCGAGGATTAGATAGTAACAAGTAAAAATATTTAAATAGATTTCACACATACAAATTTTAGTTTCTATATAAAAATTGAGAAATTTAAACTGTTAGGGTGAAAGTAAAAATTGAATTTATGTATTTGAAATATAAGGCGGAATTCACTAGCTATATTTATTCTCATTATGCCTTCAACAAATAAACTTTTATTGTGCAACCACTGCAGCCAAATCATAATATTTATTTACAACCTCTGAATTCTACTCTCTTTCTCTGTGCAGTCTAACTCTTCACTAATACACTCACTACATACTGCAGGATATATAGCTATGCAAACATAACTGTTGAAGTAGTGCTATCTATCTCCTAACCACTTTATATTCATCATGCTATCCAACACAGAAATATGCAAAATAAATAGAATTCATTTGTCTAATTAAAAAAAAGTAGCAAAGTTTACTACAATCGAAATCTTGAAAGATCTTATTGTTGCTTGTTACTTCATACCTATATGGCGATGATATATAAAAAGATAAATGTTTACATTGAAACGTATTTGGAATAAGTTTTTCTTTGTATTTTAAGCCGAATTGAATTTGAAGTTACAAAGAAAAATATTTTATAATTTGGTCCAAGTAAAGATGATTTAGTCAAACACAAAATAACAGCTTTTCTCAAACTGTGGGTCACACTCTCTAGGGGACGTGATAAAACTATGAGGGGGACACGAGTACATTAAAATGTCGAAAACAAAATATTTTAAAAATTGTTTGTTAACTGAAAATAAACATCACAAAATAAAAAATAAAATATGCATTTATAGTGAAACAAACTCTTATAAATGTATCAATACTGCACAACGTATTTTATAATTAGTTTAGCAATACTATAAACTAAGAACAAGTTTAATAATTACCCTATATATATTTATATATGACCCTATCAGTTTGTCATATATAAATTTATATGCAAAAATTAACACTATCTTGATCATTTGTACAGTTTATAATTAATCCCTTAACTGCCGATTAAAATTTAAGCGATTCGATCCCCAAAGCTACCGCTTTCCATGTAGGCGCGCGGATGTAATATACTGGTGGGGAGGGGGGCGGGAGGAATAAAAATAAACAAATAATCTGAAATAAGTAAATCCTTTGCAAACACTGTCATTGTCTTTTTATTGCATTTCAAAGCCTTCAAAATAGTTTTATGGATAGCAGTGCACAGAAGACATCGTACTTCGGAAAGACGTATATATATACGTCCGGGGCAATTAACGCTTTGGCTGAGCGAGATGTTTATATACGTTGGTGTCAAATAAGAGGTGAAATTCTATTATAGCTTTAGTGTCAAACTATTCAATAAAAATTAAATACATTGTTATTGTATGGGGGGAGCGATAAAGGTTATCATTGAAAACTGGGTCGCAAATACTGGAAGTCTCAGAAATAGTAAACTGACATAAAAGCAAAAAATTGGGCATTGATAGGGTTATTTCATACATCACGTATAAAGTTAAAACGTTGAATCAAATTTAGAAATTATTCAACAGAGTTTAGCAACCAAACTGTTCTTCTTACTCCGAAAGTTTCTAAAGTTTTTGATAAACTATTAACTTATAGCATTTTTCATGGAGAAGTCGTTAGCAAGAACTCGAAAAGCAGCATTGATCGTTCTGGAGAAGCTTCTTATTATCCAATTCAAAGGACAGTTTCCATCGTTGTCTCCAAAGTTAATTTTTCTCTTGAGAGGAACCATTTCCGACGTTTGTCGCTCAAAATGGCGCTGTCAGCAAAACTCTCCGATAAGTTAGAAAACCAGATAAACTTTATTGACGCCGTGTGGTGCTCAGCTCTTCACTTAAGCCGATACGTATTGACGTCCCCAGACTATATTCAGATGGGATGAATCACTTCTTACACTCCAAACACACTTACCGCAAGCTAAAGAAGAGGTGTTTTTAAAATGTGTTTACCCATTTTATGAATGAAACTCTACCGAAGCGGTTGCTATCTCGAGAGGGTTTTTTGAATGTCATATTAATCGTTTCTTAATCATTATCTCCTCATCCATCTAAGAAAAACAAACAAAGAAGGTCCTCTTTCTGGGCTTAAGGCCATCTCGATGAATTTTCTGCAGTTTAAACTATCCAACTCAAGGTTGTTAGTAAAGGAAATAGTCTTTAAAAAGAGAGCTCGCGAAGAATTTTTACCAGAGTAAACTTCTTTTTCATCTGTAATAGAGTTTAATTTGCTCAAGGGCAATATTTGTTTTAATTCGTTCAAATAAGGTTTAGCTGTGGTGCAATATTTAAATGAAGATTCGAAATTTATTTCAGAGGGAAAAAATGTAGTTATATTTTATAGTTTTCTAATACGTATTTAATTACTTTTCTCCTAATTTTTCTAAATTAATATCATTTCGTATTTCCTGGTGTTTTTTTTCCTTTTTATGAAATCCTTATTGAGAGGTATATTTTATTTGTCTTTTACAGTTTTTAAAAACATTCAACAGTCAAGTGGATAAATTTGAAGCATTTATGATGAAAGTCAAGAGGTATTAAATTTCGATTGTTAAAATATCAAATGTAACTATATAGTCAAAAAAAAATCCGACTAATTTCGTCAGTTAATTGATTATTTTTTATTATTGTTACATCATTTGATACATAAATGCTCCGCAATTGAAATAAAAAATGAAAGAAATATGCTTTTTTTTTAAAAAAAATTATACCAGCAATACAGATAATCATCAGTTATTTTTTAAATGTAATTATACTATTATTTTCTTCAATGATATTGCTAATAATATTATGCAATTTTTTTCGATTTCAATTATTTTTTCGAAGAATCTTTTAGAAACTTTTTAGATAATAATTAGAGATCAGTGGGGGTATTGATTTGTTACTAATGATATAAACTATTCAGCAGGAAAATATGATTTTATTAAATGTTGAAAATCATCATTTTTAAAGCGTCTTAAATGATAATAAAATCCATATCAGTTAAGGATTCTATCCGCTTGTAAAATTGAGATTTTTAACAGATGTTAATGTAACCTATTTAAATAGCTGTATGAAATAAACTAGTGTGCATTATGTGGAGCGTTAGTTCTAATTTAAAATAATGTACTAATAAAATTTATACGACAAAATAATATTTATGGATTTTATTGTAAGTTGCTCAGTAAATCTTCGTGTACTATCCATTGTTTGTAAATACCTCAATTTACAACATGATTTTAAAAACAGTTTTAAACGATAAAATCTACAACATTTTTCTATCATATATTCTGCACACTATATCTTATTATTAAAACACAGTTGTGTGACTGTTTTATCCATGGTTCTTCGATTAATCCTTTTGCGAAAATTATTCCTTTACTGCGGTTTGAGTTTAAACTAGAGATGACTTGATTTTATACTAATACAAATGCTATTTAAACCCTGGCAAGGTGTGTGTTAAAGTTAATTGTGGGAATTTAATCGAGGATCATTAATCGTAAATCATGAGTAGCTAGTCGTCTATCGTTAAAGTGAGTCGTTCATTCTCAAGTCTCTCTCAGGTCTTCTGATCAGGGACGAGGATGACACCTGAGCCGGCATCACCTTTTCCGAAATTCCACACCACACAGTGGGAGGAATTTGAGTCTGGGCAGATTTAACGTATCAGCCCCTCTACACAGTGGATCTTCAGTGGCACTAAGGTGTGACCTTATGACTCGCAGGCTACGATTTCGTGACCACGACCTCATCCAAGGAGAGCGGTCAAAGTCTGTGGAGGGATTTCAGAGAAAGGAAGGGATTTTGATACGGATTAATTTGACTGAAAAAGTAATTCTTTATTATATTTTTAAAATTTGTAGAAAATTTCATGAGAAAATTTAAGAACCCTAGTTGGATTTGAAGGAAAAACTCAATTAACTCAAAAAAAATCCTTTTTAAATCAATTTTCATTAATCCGAAAATTCTTTGTTATATATATAAAATTTGTAGAAAATTTCATGAGAAAATTTAAGAATCCTAGTTGGATTTGAAGCAAAAACTCAAATAACTAAAAAAAAACTCTTTTTTTTAAATCAATTTTCATTAATCCAAAAAATTTTGAATTTTGTTTTGTTTGCTTAAAAAACTATAATTTATAAATCTGCAGCACTATATTGAAACGAAGGAAATCTTCAAATTAAACAATGATAATTCGTATTTTATTTACGCTTAAAAAGAACTAAGATTCTGAACCTATTAGATATAATAAGCTATATATCATCACTGAGAAGTGACTAAAATTTTATGTAAAAAAATATTTACGATTATTTGTTATTCGTGGATTGTTAACAAATAAATAATTAAGGTTAATCAGAAAATTCGTTTAAAAATAACTTCTAGTGTTATTGAAAAGAGTTGTCTTTAAAAAAAAAAAAAAAAAACATTGGACAAAATTTGTTTGATGTGATACATATAAGCCCGGTTTCTTAAAAATACATATATTAACGTTCTTATGTAGTTAAGGAATAGTCAATCATAATTTTCACAAATCTGTGTTAATTGTTTTAATTGCATTTTAATTTCCCCCCAATTTTGTATATTATTGCATAAAATTACACAAAATAATGCAATGTTCAAATCAGGTTGAATAAAAAGACAAGAATTTATTTAATTATGACAAGAACAAATACCAGCACTATTCAAGTTAAATTACGCCAAAGAAAAATGTACCACCCAAATGAAACAATGATTGCTACTTAACATTTAATTATTTTCAAAATATATGCTTTTCAATGACATAAATATTTATAATATGTTGACATAAGCATTTTGCAGTGCTTTATTAATTAAAATTCAGGAAGAGATTCATTATTATTCCCTTCATTCTAAAATAAAAAAAAATACTCAGATGAAACGAAAGCTCGAGACATTTTATTTCTGAGATTCAATTAACTGCTACAATTTGAAAATAAAATTGTATAAATTTCAATTACAACGTATATTCAAATTTTAAATCAAATACTACTTAACATTTCATTTGTTCTCTAAAAATCAAGCATATCTGTAAAATTAAATTATTCTATCTGACACTTGATTCTATTCACAAACATGTTATTACTTACACAACTTTAGAATAATAATTAGTTTGCGTTTGACAAATGGTGACAAGACCAGGTTTTCACTTTTGGGATTGTTCTTAGTAATTAATTATAAAATTTGTCATTGAATATGCAAATTTATTTTCTCAGCCATCTGTTTATTAAACTAATTTGATTTTTTTACATTACTTTGGGCATCTCTACAATCAAATGGCGGAAAAGAAAATAGGAATATAATAAATAATTATAGTCGGATATTCGAATTCGCATAGATGTATTTGGATATTATATTAGAGTTGCGTCTTTTTGATCTTTTTCTGTTTTACTTGTTTTATTTAATTTTCAGAAATTGTATTATAATCGTTATATTACAGGAAATTTTCTCTCTCTCTTTAGGCATTTTTTTAAAAAAATTAATTATTATGTGGTGATTTTACTTGAAATTAATATATTATTTCAACCATTATATTTTTATATGTCTCTTTAAAAATGATTCTATGACAAATTTCATATTTTTTTTCCGTATTTTGATTTTAAGGTATCCGACTACCATAAGAATTGACAAATTTTTGTTATGATTTTATTTTATGGGCCATCTTATTAGCTTTATAAAAATACCAAGTTTATCATTTTCCGTTCACTAGAACAAAAACTACAAGTGTTTTAGTAAAAGCAGATGCCATTACTTTAAGCAAGATGTCATACTTTAAAACGCGTTTTACTCGAAATGTGATTTTTTAAAAATAATCAAACGGGGTCAGCGATTGCTAAAAAGGTTTTGAACATAATTAACTGAAATTTTTTCTGTAAGTTCTGTATAATAGTGGAATTGTTTTAGCCTTCAGATTTATCAATCACTGTTTTATTATAAAATTTACAGTCCCTTATGTGAATATAATCACTGTTTTCTTAAGTTATTTCATATAATAATTGAGATATAAAGTGCTCTAGTTTTTGTAAAAAAGAAAATATCTCTTATCCTGAAGGTCATTTCAAAATTGAACAATATAGCAACACACTAGATTGAAATAATTGAAAATTTGTTCATAAACCTTTGGACAGAATGGACCGTGTTTATGATATTTTTTGTCAATTTTTCATATTTTTTCCCATTTTAGTAATAATAATTTCTTTTTTTTCTTCTTAATTTTAGCACATTTTTCTTAAAATGCACTAAACAAATAAAAAATAACAAAAAATCCCCATATCTCCTTTTTTTTAAAAAAAAGTTGTCGCAACCAGTCGGATACTTTAATATAAACCAATAAAGACGGTACCATCATATAAGTGCGACTGATATTATAATGACTAAACAAATTACATAGTTATCAAAGTAAAAATTAGTACTTAATAAGTCACAGAATCTTATTCTACGGCCCTCGATGTAAATAGAACTGAAGTCAAATTTATTGTCAAAGATATTTACTTTGATTTTAATAAATAAAAAAATATTTCTTCAGTTTTCATAAGTTACTCGAAAATAAAATTCATTCTTAATGATGTATTATCACTGAATGTTTTACTGGCACATGCATTTTTTATACTTGTATAGACAGTGTATGTAAAAACCCCCGAGATTTAAGAAGACTCTCCTAAATCTAAAAAAAATGCGAGTACTAGTTTCAGTACAAAAGTACCTCATTTATTTAAATACTGTCCTTAATTATACTGAGCAAATCTCTAAAAGTTTTCCGAAGTTCTTCTGCTGATCAGTAATAGTAACAAGGTTACATTCACAAGATAAATCTTTTTGAAGAAAAATTCAAGGTCTGCAAACTTCTGTTCAAGGACAGCTTGTGTGAAAACCATAAAAGCAACTTTTATTTCCTTGTATCACCCCCATGGCGCACCAATTAAAATGATAGCGATGCTCTCCGTTGGAATTAACTTGGTAGAAAGCAGTAGCATGTCATAAATAGCTAATCGAAAATAAGAATTCTTTTCGTACTAATGTGTAAAACTGACGTTATAGATTAAAAATCCTCATTTCAAATAGAATGAATCTAAAATATGACCTTTTTTCCAAATTCCTTTTTTATGCTGTAATAAAAGCACTTATTCACTTTCAGAACCAAACGCTTGCTATAATTTTATCAGTTTATTGCTTTATTGCTAGAAATATTAATTCTAACAATTTGAAAAATACTTTTTACTTGTCGATATGTTTGCAATAATTATACTTTATTAAAATAATTGCATTATGTATATAGTACAAACATACATATAATTCATTACTTAACATATCTAATGAAGCAATGAAAGATTAAGTACTTTTTTTCATAAAATCTTTTAAGAGGTTACAAATTCAGCCCGAAAAATAAGCATATCTTCTTACATTTTACTTGCCCATACATCAGCGTTTCTCAAACTGTGGGGCGCACAGTGTAACACAAATGCTGCCTTAAGCTGTGATTGACTGGCAATATTGTTGAGTAGTGGCAAGGTGGGTTTGGCCGTTCATGATATGAATTATCTGCGGGAAAACGTTATTTTCAACAGTAGTTTCGGTCATAATTGGAGTTTATTTTAATATGGAAAAGGCAGACAAACATATATGAATCTAATGTACAGTACTGCAAATGGAAATGGAGAGCAGTGATACGGCTTTATAAGCAGTTTTTTTTAAAAATCGGTATATGAGGAACCACAAAATATTTGATCAGTGGCATCGGCATCTTTGTATAAATGGTTCATTTATAAACAGCTCTGATCGAAGACTTGGTGCAAGAAATCTACAGCATCCAGACATTGAAAGAGACATCTTAAACATTTTCGAAGGGGCTGTCCAGAATTACCATTTTTGTAGAGCGATAAGTTGTGCGAGGTGGATAAGTTAGTTGGCTATTCTGATCCCCAGATTTATCAAGCATCGATTGTTTTTTAAGGGGCATCTGACGAAATTCCAGTTAAATCATTGAAGTACATTGTTTCTCAGCAATTCATTATTAATTAAAGCAGGCAGGAATGGTTTGGCATATTTGCAACTGTTCTCCAGTCACATCTTCGTTACTACCAAGCGTGCATTTATTGTTGGTGATAGCAATTTTGATAATTTATTGTAAAATTAAATGTAAAAAAGCACTTTGTTTAGGTGGGAATGATGTGGTAAATAAACAATGTTTTCCCTAAAGTTTCATTTTTTGTGTTTCTACTTCAAAGTGTCATTTCCGGTCATATATATTTCCCTAGAAAAATTGTATGTTTTAGAAAGCTGTACCTTCTCTTAAAGTCTGCTCCATGATCATAGGATAATCCTGTATTTATTGTATCACTTTCTGGCTTGAATGGTGCAAAATTCCACAGTTATTGCCATTAAGTTATTTATCATGAGGTTATTTAAGATGAGATCATTTTTCGTAACAGACTAACCAAGTCTCTTTTTTTATTGCTGTTATAAATGAAATCTGTGACTATTTCCAATACTATAATTGTTACCAATTTTCTTCGTATAACTCAGAAAGTTTAATGCTCAAACAAAATATAATTCATTAATTTATGATTGCATATTTCTTAAATTGTTATCTCATTTCTTTATTTCAATAAAAAAAAATTCCAACCTATTTTTTTTAAAATAAAATGATAACAGAAAAGAGTTACAGGCTAAATAATTTTCATTACAATGTGAAACATTAATTTCTTCACTTATAAATATTCAACTTTTTTTTATCGTAAATTTCTTCCAAATAGTTTCTTTATCAGCGGAAGAAATCTCAGCGCTTCCTGACAAAAATATCTCGGACGAAAAGTCTAATTAATCATCAAACAGCAAGCGGAGGAGTGGAAAAGAGTTCCGTGGACGTGCGGAACTGATATATTTGCCAGCTTGCCAAACTTTTCCGACTCGTGTGTATGCGGATGACACTGTAATTGAATAAGACGACCTTCCGCGGCAGTCTTCAGCTGTTCCCTTAATGCTTTTACTTGGAGAGAATATCCTTTATTTAATACGAAGGCCGTTAAAAAGATTCGTGATCGAAATACTGATCCAGCTTAAAATATTCACTTGAAGAATTTGAATGTACGATGTATCTTAATTTAAGGAAATGCTTTGTATTGAGGATTAGAATAAATAAACAATGAAGTTTGGAAGCATAATACTTGTTCATGAATTTAAGTGAAAAATAATTTTTATTCTAATGATAATGTTTTGTAGGATGATTGTCTGAATTCATTGCATGAATAAGAAAAGTTTATTAGAATAAAAACAATAATGCAAAACAATGCACGATGAAATTGTAAAAATGTTCTAAAAGAATTTATTTTTTGTAAAGAAGCAGATATGTGATTGAATTTCTATATAAATGGATTTACAGATTAAAATAAGATAAAAAACAATTTACGATTTGCATTAATTGGATTTGTCGTTTTAGAATATGTGCAGTTTTAATAATATAAATTTTAAATAGAGCTTTAGGAACATTTAACAAATAAATTATAATCCATTGTTGATCTGTATCTTAAAACAGGAATAAATGTTGTGACTCAGCTTTTTTCCTTTTTTTTTATTTTGACGTGGTGTTTTATACATACGTGATAAATTATAGAGAAGACTTCAGAATCAAAGATATAAATATGGGGGTCATATCACACCTTTTTAGATAAGGACACCCGGGGGAGATATTTTTGGGGAACATGGGATAATTTTCCCATAAATATTCTTACAGTCTTACATCATCGTATGAATGTATTTATGTATTTATCTAAGAGAATACGCGCATAATTTTTTTTAGAGAGAATTGAATTTTGGGGAGGTTTCTTTACTAAATATTAAAAAAAAACATTCCAAATCAAATTTAGAACTTAATGCTTAAGAGATAATAAAACTAAATGTTACATATATATATATATATATATATATATATATATAGAAGGATTTGATGTAATTATGTATGTTACAAATACGAGGAAATATTACTAATAGATTCTTTTTAAGAGAAAAATATGAGTTTCAAAGAAATTAAATGTTATTGAACAATATTTGAATTTTATTCTAAAACTGATTTTTAAAAAGTATCCGAATTCAGACCTCTATTCAGACGGAATTCAATATACCTCTACAATTAATTTGTAATCACAATGACGATCCCGAACCGTGATCACCAAAAGATGAACATTATGAAAGAATTCCAATAAAATTTTATGGAAAGCAGTTTATTAAACATAATTTTGTTTAAAAAAATGAAAGTTTTTTAAATTCATGAGATTTAAAACTAAATAACAAACAAAGATCCATTTAAAATATTTTTATACTGATTACTGTATAAAAATACTTTTTATACTATATACAGTAAAATAATTTTGTACTTATAACTTACAAAAAATAATTTTGGCTTAAAGTTTTAAAAATATTAATTAAATATAATACTTTTATAATTTATTTTTATATAAAATAAAATTTTCGCAAAAGACACATTTTTTAACAATCTGTACTTTCTGGAGCTAGCTGAACCAAAAATTCCATAGCACAGCATTTATTTTCACAAAATTTTTTATACGGATTATCCATCTTAAATGTACAAAAAAAATCTTTATCTTAGGATTTTGGAAATTGTTTAACAAGAAATAGATGTATTTAACCCATCATGAATGATAAATGTACAAAGAAAACACGCATTTCTGTTTTAAAAAAATGAATATCTACAAATATCAAAAGCCCTTTGAGTAGCTGAATATTGTGACGTTATTTTTCACTCATATCTACGAATATCTACAAGAAGTCTAAAATAAATATCAATGTTATTATAATAATGTGTGCAAAATAAAAATTCACATGCTTTTTCAATCTTTAAGAAAAGAATTTGCTGTAATTACTTGATTGTCTAGTTCCATAATCACACAATTCAAACGCTTATATAGTCCAAACATAAATCTTTTAATCTACAAGGGAAAGGATGACATGAAAACAGTCTTTCAATTGATTTTGGAGACCTATTTCCATTAAGTCTAATGGAGTCAAACCAATACGTTGAATTCTTTTCACAAGAAATAAACAGAACTCGGCTTGTTTAGACGCTCAAAGAGCGACCAAGTTACCAACCTATTCATGTAACTACTTTTCGTTGCTTGAGACTAATTAGTACACTGTATTTCGGAAATTCTCTTGCACCTTATAGTTTTAATTGAAGTAGATTTGGAGGATACAGAGAGAGAGAGAGAGCTATTTAAAATTTAAATTCAATCCGATAGCTTAAGTATTAATTTATAACTAAATAAATACAAAAGAGAAATTCGACACCTTAAAATCGAAATAAAATTGGAAACTAAAAGACTTGATTATCAGAATGCACTATTTATTGTATTTAGTGAATCCTGAGGCAGTTATATTAAAACATACTCACATACATATGTATATATGTATACATAATATATATAAAATTAAGAATTTTATCCACTGTTTACAAAAGGTACTTCTTCAAACATATAAGAAATATAAATTTTTTAATAATAATAATAAAGATAATAATGTTTGGGAACCAAAACAAATAAATTATTCAATAATAATATACTATGTTTTTCTGCGTTTGTTTCTGTTTTGACGAATAGTGTTTTATTTCATCGCGACAACAATTTCCGATTTCAAATACCTTTTTTTGTGTATTGTCTTTGTGGCAACAGTAGCCGAATAATCGTGGGCGCGAACTTGTGATCGGTGTTGTTGAATACCAGTTTTGAAACCTTGTGCCATAAAGGAGCTAATGCACGTTAAGTCTGTCGAGTCATTGTCTCTGGCGTAGTATGTAAGTTTGAAAAGTGGAAAGGGATGCCTTCCCAAGAGTCAACTTCATCCCTTGACCATGGTTCAAAATTATCAGGTCCGTTGCCCCTAGCCCTCGTGCTGCTTCATTGAATGTCATAAATCAAATCAATATGTGCGCTATCATTTAACTCTTTGTAGAGCGCAACTCTGAGCGAAACAGAATCAGACGTATCCGGCCTGAGAGGCCACATATACATTTTGTGCCCTCTTCTCTAATCAATTTTAATTCAAAACTTCGGTAGGGATGACTTGGGTAAAATCTAAGGAAAGCAAATGCCCCAAAATGTACGGAAAAGAATTAATTTAATGAACAAAGTGAAGTTTAAACTTAAATAACCAAAATTGACAAAAAATGAAAATGAAAATTAGACTGACATAGTATCATAAGATGAAGGGAAAAAACCTGGAAACACAAGTGATGTAAAGTTTTTCAGCTGTAGGACTATCATTGAAATTGTAATATATCATAGAACAGACTTATTTTGAATAAAAGGCATAAATGCGATAAAAATAGCTTTAAAAACTCACCTTCAGTTATGACACAATCGCGCGCACTAGGCCTAACAAGCCAGAGGGGGTGGGGGCTGGGCAAGCCGGGTGAAGTAAGGGCAGACTAGACTGTGGCTTGCTACCAACCACTAATCAGCCATCTGGTGTAGGAGGGACATTTAAAAAATCTGTTTTGGTGGCCTCAAAAGCCAGCTGTGCCGGACGAAGGGTTAGTAAAAATTACAAAAATAATAGTGCCTTATTAAAAACCTTGGTTATTAATCAAAACATAAAAAAATGTTTATTTTACAGACAAATAAGTAACAAATAAAATGAATGATTGCATGATTCTGGGAATCGAATAATTTATCTGCAAATACAAATAATGCACTTTGTGAAATAAACAAACTGGGGTATAAATAAATGTTTATCATCTTGTTCAGAGTAAAAATATGTAATGGTTGTTCTATCATCTTGCCAAATACATGCAGTGAAATAGTCATAAAATTTATAAAGTGGAAAAAAATCAGATAATCCAAACCTGCACTGTAAAACACGGATACCTTAAAAATTCTAATTGCGGTATTGGAAAAAAATTGTGAATCAATAATATTGACAATTTATGTACATATCTAGGAGTTAAAAATAGCAAACAAGTTCTTTAAAGTCACATCAGTGCTTAGTGTAAAGTAAAGCAACAAGCGATAACTATATAACTATTCTGTATCTTTTTATATAACGGGTGTTCTTTGATTTAAAATGATTTTCATTCCAATTTTCTAAAAAGTCACCAAAAGAAACATCATTTCGTTAGCGTTCAATTTCTTTTATGGATCACTGCATATTCTGATAAATAATTTCCTTTTAATGCATTTCCATGTTATTTATCATTTCATTTTGTCCTCGCATCTCAGAAAATAAATTATGGAGGTGCCTTTCTCTCTCTTTCTACTTTTTTAGGTCTGAGACTCTTTTTGAGGAATGGTCTCTAAAGTAACTGATAATGAGGATCTGTCATCATCGATTGCGATTAATCTTAATTCTTTGTGTTTCATATTTTCTTTTAAGTAACCGCAGTTAAGTGACTGAAAACAATGAGTGATGGCTTTTGCTTAGATTAAAGCTTTGGATAGAAACTCATGTTTATAATTTTTCTCTTTCTGATTTTAACAATAGAGAATAGTGTTCGTAAAAAAATTTAACTAATACGAGATAACTTTTAAATACCATGAAATGTGAGCTATTTTGGGGTAAAATATAAAAGTATGTAAAAATTCAAAAAAAAGTTAAATTAACTTAATGTGTTATTTATATTGCAAAAAAATACAGCCATTGTAGTTAATTATTTCAGGATATTATGGATAATACGAATGATTACTTATCTGTTAGACTTTTTAATATTTAGATTTAGTGATAAAATTTTTTCAAAAATACACTAAAAATAATATTGTAATCTAGAATTATTAATAAATAATTTTAAGATCTGATTATATGTAATAAATCAATACTAAATAACTAAGATCAAAAATTAAAAGCATTGAACGAATTATTTTTTTCTAAAAAAATATTAATTTGCTGAAAAATTTAATAAAATATTTTTTTTTTTCAAAATTAAATTTAAGATAACACTTTTCTTATTTTTAGTTCTCAATTTTTTTTATTTAAAATATTTTAATCATTAGGAAAAACAAATAAAAAATATTGATAGTCATTTAGTGAACATGATTGAAGTTCATACATTATAAATGTCAGTTTGAAAAATTTGATATGGAAGAAGTATTACTTGTTAAAAAGTTAGGAAACTACAATTAACGATGAAATAAATGCCTTGTAATTTTGAAAATTAATAATGGCAATTTAGAGCAATTCCTTTTCTTTCTTTTTCTCGTTTCGTAATTCATATCATAAAACAGTATTTAAAAATGGGTATTAAATTTGAAACAGAAAAAGAAGGTATTTTTTTTCCTAATTTAGAAACAGTACTTTAGATAATTGTTATTATTAAAACATAATATTTTATAGAAGAAAGAAATTGAAACTATTTTCAATTATTTCTGTTTAACAATATTAATTAAATAACATTTTGGTTGATTTCGCTAACTGTTTTTCCTTAAAAATAACAAACAGCTCATGAGATTTTTAAGAGTATGTAATATTTTGTATTTGCCTTTAAAAGAGTTGTTTTTGCTTAAGACATTTGGATTCCACCCAAATGGCACTGTTATCTCTTACAAGTGATTTCAATGGATCAATACCTATCTAAGTAAATATTTCTCAAATACACGGTAAGAAAAAATGTATTATTGAATGAGATATTACAAATAAAATTGAAAATGGTTTGCTTTCTGAATTAAATACAATTGGAACATTCAAAATAAAACTTAATTTTTTTTAAATATAATCTTAGTTACAACGTAATCTCTTTGTAAAAGCCACTCGTACCTTAATTAAAATATAAATTCAAGTAATCTGATAAAATTTGAAATTAGCTTTTTCTTAGTAGTATACTATTTGGGCTAGGATTAAATGTTTTATAGTTATATTTTTATTTAAATTCATTTTAATCAACTATAAAGGAATAAATTACACATTTAACATTTGAAAACAATAATAAAAATTGAAGGCAAGTATGTAGAAAATAGATACATTTATGTTTCTGAATATAATCTTTTTGCAAAACATATGAAAAATGGAAATTTGTTCATTGTATTCGATATAAACTTAGGTAATACCTGAATTTTTGACTAAATTAAAGCTAGAAATAATTTAAACAAATTCTGTAATAAATTTAATGGTAATCTACTTTAAAATTTAATTATTATTGCAAAAACACACTGATTTATGAATGAATAATTTGGATTGGCGAAACATATTACTTGCGAAACATACATAATTAACAAACTAATCGTGAACTCAAAAGTCTTGATAATTGAATTACGAAATATGTCAAACCAAACATATCCATATCACAAACTACTTTTCTTCATTGTACCACCTTTTCTCTTATGAGAAAGGAATCATTATCTTTACTCTGTCTATGTAGAAAAATAAAACTATGCTCAATTTTGAACCATGTTTTAGTTCGCACTAGGTTATATACCAATATTTCTAAAAATAATTGAACTCAATAGAGGCAAGTAGAAAGTTGGTAGAGATTGAAGAATGTGCATTCAGATGAAGAAGATTTCAAAATTTTACTTAGCAGTGCATAGAGATTTACAATCCCAGTAAAAGACAGAGGTTTTAATGAATAATTCCAGAAATACAACATATATTTGATTCTGAAAAAGTATAAAAGTTTGGAAAGAGTGATAAAAATAGAAAATATTGTACAAATACACTTTCAAATAAAACATCTGGTGTGTCGAATGTAATTCCCATTTGAAGGTTTTACCTCAAATGTAAAAGTTCGTAGCTGAACAGACAAAAATAAAAAAGCAAACATTCATATGAATATTCAGAGTTCATTTTGTTTCCAATGAAGTAAAATATAATTCAACAAGAACTATGTTTACTAGAAATGATTACACAAATTGACGATTACGAAATGAAATTACACAAATTGAAATTACATTGTACGTTCTTGTAGCACTTAAAATGTTCTTCCTTTTTTTAATTCACAACATTCATATACTATGACTTAATTTTATTTCATTTAATGCTCTATTCTTTTAATATTTCGTAAACACGTTGCTTATTTGAACAAAAGACCTTTTCATTTAGTTGTTTGTGACTGTTGTGCTGTTTTGTTGATTTCCGATAGTAAGTACTTGTTTGTTAAAATTGGAATTTTGTTTAATATTTAATAGATTTCTAGATTTAGAATTTCCTTTCTAGTTTGACTTTAAGTGAAAAATAATTAAATAAATGTTTGACAAAAACAAATATTTGATGTTATTTTAAAAGTTTCAATATGTATTTGAAACAATTATTCAAAATGAATTGCCGGATTTAGAAGATATATATTCAGGGTTAATTTTAGTAAAGGATAAAAAAAGCAGAATTTAAAGATGGTATCTATGTATTATTTTTACATACATATTCTTTTTGTAATTGTATGGAGCACAAGTACTTATGGGTTATTGTTAAATATATAAGAGTACAAAAGATTGCCTATAACTAATATCAATAAATATTAATTTTTAATAATTGTATTTTATTTGCTCGCAATATATACATTTATTTGAGTAACATTAACAACATAATTTTATTAACATGCTCAATATAATTTTTTGTGGAGTTTTGGAAGCGGATTAATATATATATATATATATATATATATATATATATAATATTAAATATAAAATAATTCTTAATGAACGCAAAAATTATTATAAATTTTAATTATAAACTATATAATTTTAAGTAACAACAGAACATGTTTTAAATTTTCTAGTGAAGTTCAAATAAAAAGTTTTTACAATACATAATCAACAAAAACTGAATTTATCTCGTGATTTTTAGGTAATTTAAATTTACTGAGTAAATATAATTACTTTATTTTAAACGTACAGATAATTTTTTAAGAACAAGAATTAAACTGTTCCTAAAAAAAGAAAAAAATTCTGAAAAATGTATTCAGGATTTTACAACGCAATATTTCACATATTTTTTTATAGTTACATTATTTATTTCTTATACTAAAATAATTCTAGTAATATTGTGCTTTTTATGTGAGAAATCTAAAAATGTCCGCAATAATTCAATTCCAAGTTTCCTCAAGAATGTTTAAATTTATGATTTCTCAGTATATTATTTGAATGTGATATAAACGTATACATTTCTACAAGCATAGTTTGCTCAAGCTTCTTAATAGTTAGGAAGATGAGAATGAAATTGAGCAAAAATAAAATTGAACAAACTATTCAAAAGTAAATCTCATATTTTTTTTCTTATAAGAATAAATATTTGTTGTAATAATTTCCTTTTTTACACAATTTAAACATTTATCTGGGTGATATATGCATTTTAATTATAGTAATTTATTACATTATAGTTTTAAAAAGCTTACTCAAATTCTTTTTATATAATATATTGCTCAGTAAAAATCTGAATAATAGAGTGACTATTCTTTTGGTAAGATATAGCTAAAATGAAAGATTTTGAGAGCTATAATCATTAAATATTAATGCATTTTTATTCATTTTAAATTTTAACGTTCAAGTGATAGTTTTTGTTAGATAAAATATGGCGAAATTTAAAAACATTTTTTTTTCAAACAAAGTTGAATATTCTCTTATAGCCAAAGATATCTGCAAACAAAAAAAGGAGCATCCAATGAAAATGTGCTTTTTATAATGAAAAGTTTATGAAAGATAAAAATACATTTATTGAAAAAATAAAAATCTTTTAACCAATAATCTATAGCAAAATATTTATTTCTTAGGTATAAACGACTGTTAAAAGTAAGAGATGGAAAAAGAAATTTAAATGCGCTTACTGGTTTTGATTCATGAGTTTAAAAATGATGATAAAAAGCAAAAATACCGATAGTATGCAGTGAATATTTCTTTTTTGCTGTCAGAAAAGTTAGTTTAAATGTTCTCAAAGAAAATTTATTTTGTATCTTTCAAAATAATAAATGTTTATCCTTGAAATCTTTGTTTATGTGCATGATTTGTAATGAAAATCTATTACGTTGCGTAATTAACAGATTAAAAATTTAATTAAAAATTAAAAATAAAAGCTTATTTTTAGTCTTCATGTTCCACTGATTAGAATTAATATTATTCGAAACATCAAAAACAGGTAACATGATTAATAAAAAAATACTATTCATAAATCCTATTAAAAAGATTTCAATTATTATAATGATAGTTTTAAAACAGATTTCTATTGAAAGATGTATTTTTAAATTAATTAATACCTTGGGGTATAATTATGTTTGCGTGCGAAGTAAGATAATTTAATTAGTGAAAAATATAAAAAAAGTGTATAATTCTGTCTAATAAATAGACGTGTAGCTAAAAACACTAATATTCAATTAATATTTTTGAAAACATCAAATTCTCTTTAGATTCAACTATCTCATAAATATTTCTGCAAAATATGATTAGCAAAGAAGTTGACGAGTCATGTTTGTCTTTGCTAATGTTCAGTCTTAAGACTTTCTCTAGTAATTTTGTGAAATATTGTTACCGAAATTTTTTTTAAATGTATTGTGCATCATATAACGCTTTTCCGCCTCTCAGTTGCATGATTGGCTTTCCTGATAACGTTACAATGTTCTTATCCACACGTGCACCGCTAAAATATTGCAGGATCCTTTCATCTGACATCACGCAGACAATCGAAGGCCATGAGAAAAACAACACTCCACCTGAGAGCCGAACTTCGAGTGAAATTCGAGATGTAGAAAATATAGCCCCACCCCAAGAGAGTGGAGAGAGGAGTTAGCATGAAACACTCGAAAAGAGACATCGTGTTTTGCCTTCTCCATTTCACCAATAAAATATTCTGTGATATTAAAATACTCAATAGTTTGAATTACTTGTATCTAAATGTAAGTATTGTTCTTTTTGTAATTAATATATATATAGCTTTTAACAAATAAGTCAATAATTTAATTTTTTAAGTTTCACGCTACTTATTAATTTTACCCAATCGTCACAATCTGAACTGTGTTAAAAATTGTGGTCTATGTTAATTTTAAACTTTAAAAAAATTATTTGTATAATATTTTAATTAATATTGCTTAAAGAATCAATAACGGATCAATTAATGTTAATAATGCATCAGAAAAGACATATTTGGATGTTTAAAATATATTTTTCACTCATGAAAATAAGAAAGCTTATTTATTCTATTACTATCTTACTTATATTTTATCATGCTAATCTCAGCATATTTTTATGGTATAAACTAGTACCTCGTGTATTTTAATTTATAATTTAAATATTGCTCTTTTTTGTATAAAAAATTAAAAATTACTTATATAATGACAAATAAGAGCCAACTTTCAAAATATGAAATTAGGACAATGAATTTAAGTATTTTTTTATATATCCCTTTATTTTTTTTTTATTAATATCAAACAGTTTTTGAGTTCATGCATATACTTCACAGTTTGCGTAAAAAAAGTAATAAAAACTTTTTTTCCTTCTAATTTTTGCCGATTGAAAAAAAAAAAAATTTCAAGGTTTAACTTCCTTTAATTTATTTTATGTTATTTTTATTCCCCATATATGTAGTTCGTTTTATTGTTTCATTTTTATTGGTTACTTATCAAATGCTTTCTATGTTTGCTACTTACAATTTTTAATTTTATTTGTGGAGATTATGAATTTTTATAGTTTAAACACCAAATTTTCTTTTATGATATATTCTTTTTAACTACCCTTATATTAGGTTTTATATTTGAATAGTTTTTGCCCCGTTTAGAAAAAATTAAATAACATGACATAGGATCCGTGAATTAACAACTGTTTTAAAATTTAACGTTTAAATTTTATACATCTATTAAGATATATTCACACAAGTCTTAAACACTGAAGCTCTATCAACATCTTACAGCTTCATTTAATGGGCAAAATGCAATTCTAGTGGCAACAATTTGCCGGAATTCCAAATACGCTTTCAAGATAACCCAGACATTTTATTCCGCATCCCGCAAATCCAGATTCGCAGAGACGATGTAGTGACAGATGACCTGTCAGTGCGGAACAGGGCGTCCGAAGTCTTTAATGGTAGATCATGCAAGTGGATCGATGATGTGGTCAATGGGATATATACAATGCCTTTTTCCTTCTTTCTGAAGCTTTGGTGAAGCGTCATAAAATATTTTTCAGGGAAAGTCTATTTCACGGTAAAAGGGAATGTTGAGTGCAGCGGTTAGATACAGAGAAAAATATTGTTGAGAAAATGGGATTATATTAAATGGTGGTGAAAAAGTAAAGAAACTAAATTCAAATGTTCGGGAAAACGCAAAAGCTGGCAATTTTGGAAACAGCATCCCCCAATAAAAGGTATAACGCATCACTGAATTAGAATTTTAATTAAAATTCTTAAATATGCTGTGGGACACAAAAGTGTTCATACACTTGCTGTTTTCTGTAAAATTTAAAGTTTTCGATTATTAAAAATTAATTTATCAGAATTGTAATTTTTATGATATCTGCAACTCGTTCTTAATGGGATAACATAACCGACTTTTAAAACATAATATAACTATTATTTAAAAAAATTAATAATAAAAAACTATTAAAAATTACGCCACAAAAGTCTTTGTAGACTTCCAAAAAACATCAACATAGCTTTGAATATTGTACTTTTTTTAATACTTAGTATAATATATGTTAGCGCGTCCACAATAACTTTTAAACGTCTTGGTTAGATTTCATCAATTTTGTAATTTCTGCATCGATGTTCCTTCATTCTTCTGTGATTATTACATTCACTTCACATTTTGTCATGTTTTCTTTTATTTAAAACAAACATAACATACATTATGTCCAATCAAACTGAACCTAATTCTCACGAAATATGTTCTACTAAGCTTAAATCGGGTGATTTAGGAGTTTTTTTCAGAATTTGGGGCACTTATAGAGACACTCGCGATGTAAATGTTACGCGCGAGTATTAAAATTGTATGGCTATCGACAGATATATGACGCAAAAGATATTCATTACCCTTTACAAAATTTTAAAAAAAGGGGGGGGGGACACGCACCATAAAAAGAAAAAGGTCACACAGGGAGAAAAGGAAGGTGTGACATATTATCCTGGTGAATTTTCGATAATTTTGTAAAGTATGTATACTTTATACAGAAACATGAAACTTTAAATGCGTTTTTCTCAAAATTATGTTTTCGAAAGAAACTCTTTTTCAGTTACATGATATTTTAAGAACAAAACAAGATAATGCTTTAAAATGTTGCTGGAATGCTTTTCATACTATGCTTCATATAGTTGACCATAAGTTTTGTTCTAGGTTAAATAGTTTTTCATTTATAGCAGTTTTTATAAAGAAAAAGCTTTAAAAATATCAAAATCTTTTGTTATAACGTATAATTGCCAGTAATTTTGTTGTATTTTAATATTTCTTTTATGTTTTGGTTCATTTTGAAGGGCACTACAATATGTATGTTGTGTATAAAGGAAATAAAGATAATTACATTAGAGTTTTTTATACAGTTTTACCCGTTTTAGTCAAATTTGATAAAATTTCCTTGAAAACAACCAATTTTTCTAAAAGTACAATATTTATTTAAAATTTTTTTATGTATTTATATATTTTTTTTCTATTTTCTTCCTAAAACACTCAATTTGTTTCAAAAATTTGTTCTTATAAAAAAGTTGGGTCCAAAGGTAGGCAGTCACCTTAAACAAATTTAATTTAAAAATCAAAAAAATATTTAAAAAAGGGGAATTTGATTTTTTCTAAAAATTAAATTTGCATTAAATAAAAAACTAACATTTCATTTTGAGTTAATACGGCATCATTTGGAAACATTAAATTAAGAAAATAAAAGTATTTTTGGTATCTTTAGATTATTTTTTTTCCACAGTGCTAAGATATAAAAGAAAAATTGAAGTCTACTTAAAAAAGAAAGGATAAAATTTAAGACCTAAATGTTTAAGAACCTAAGTCTTTAAAACCAAAATGACAAAATGAAAAGCTCTAAAAGAAAGCTCTGAAGAAACCATTGGGGAATCATAGAAATTTTATTTCTAAATATAGCAAATGTTAAGCAACAAATTTTCAGAATGTTGGATGTAGTTTTAAGTACTAAAGCGACTTGTACATTTTGCTTAGATAATTTTTCGTACATCAAAATGCATTTAAAAGAATAAAAATGCAGAGACAATTGTTGGCATGTAGTGTAATTTTATTATTTATAGAGAAAGGGATTTAGGTAGGTTTTTTAGTACAATAGAATTAACTTTAATCATTTCTGATTTCCCCATCATATGTTATATTCATAACTGTAACAAAATGTAAATTGTATCTCTGAGTAGATTATAAAGTGAGACACACACACATTTTTATTCAATTGTTATATAATATTAGATTTATACTTTTTATATATAAACTCCGTTAAAAGACCATCCGTATTATTATTTTTTTTTTTACATTTTCTACCTCATGCATATCTAAATGATATTAAATATATACATAAATTTTAAGCTCAAGTCAGTTAAAAAATATTAAAGAAAAAATTTGTGTTTTTACATGATTATGTAAACATTTTAAAAAACTATGAATAATATATTGATGGATTTTACACCAAAAACGAATACTCTCTGTCTATCGTATTCATAAGGAAAAATAAATCTAATTATCATAAATGCATTCTAGAAACTTAAGATTTTCTTTATTCTATAATACCTTGCTGTTTTATTTTAAATAAATGTTTGTGTTTGCTAAAACACAAAGCTTGAAATCGTAATTGAAATAAAAAGATAAATTATACATTTATTTTCAAAAATTAGATTGTTTTCTGAAAAAAAATTGTCTGAGTACCAATGTTACATTTTTAAAGAATGCTATTAGACGTCTTATGTCGACAAAAAATTTTTATTCTAAAATAAAAGACTTATTTTTTCTTAAAAGGGAAATAAATTTCATTAGAATTTGAATGTTTTTAAAATAAATAATTACCAAACACAGATGTTTTTGGATTTTTTCCCTCATTATTATGATGAAATTGAGAAGTTAGTTACAAAACAATAATTTTTTTTGCTAATATTATGGTATTTTATGAATTATTTGAATCCATCATTTTTTAAAATACATATGTATGTTTACGTAGTTTTTTATAAAGTTTGAAAAAACTAGAAATATTATGAAATTTCTTAGAATATAAATTATCACAATATTTGCTTCAGAAGCAAAGACTCTTATGATATATTATAGAAGTGTTAATTATATTAAAAAAATAATTATCAAAGGTATAATAGAAAAAATTAAGCTACAAATAAACAAATAATTCAATTTATAATAGAAACAAAAGTTTCACTGCTAAAAAGAGGAAGAGGAAAGCTTCTTGAAAAGCCACTGTTGCAAGAGTCAATTTCGATAAGTTTTTTAAAACAACAAACAGTTTCTGGTAGCGCGTCAAAGTCTTCGCCGAAACACTGAAGTAGCAAAATAAACAATTTGAAGACTTATTCCGTAAATATTCTTAAATTCAGGGTGCACGTAAAATATAGGAAACCATTTCAAAATATAGAGAAGACATCTTTTAGATCATAGAATACTTTTATAAGAGAGGATGAATTTAGAGAATCCAAACATATATGTATATATATATATATATATATATATATTAACTAATTTAAACTTAGAAATATAGATGCACTTTTCAAAAGATAATTTTAATATATTTTTTAAAAAATCATTTCGCATATTTGCATTTTGTAACTACATGAAAGTATGTTCAATAAAATTAATAACTTGGAAATCATATACATTTCCAGATATTAAAAGTGTATACATTTCATAGTGTATACATTTATGAAATAAATATTTTGAAATAATTCAGATTTAAATTACTATATAGTGAACTGCACAAATTAAGTCATAAAATTGAAAAACAAATATATATCTATCTATATCTATAT
>BMAO01031664.1:0-23614 GCA_019973975.1 Trichonephila clavata
AAGAGGCATCGCTACTTCTTTTGAAAATATAATTTTGTAGTTATCTCTCACTCAAACATTTGTCTTTATTCTTATGACGAATTTACATCTGAAGAGAAATAAATAGGTACTAGATCAGGGATGGCGACCAGTGGCACTCGTGCCACTGATGATACACGACACAATATTTTTGGCACATTGATCAAAATGGTTTGCATTTTATTTCAAAATTTCAAAGTTCACTATGAAATTATGAACAAACACGAGTGATCGGTCGCGGGGATTGTTTCTGTCTTGCCTTTGTCACGTCTTTACATCATAAGCAATTGATGTTAACTTTACATCAATTACTTATGATGTAAAGTTTGTCTACGCATAGCATAGTCAATTCCATTGACACAACAGTATTTTAAAGTTTATCTGTGTTACATTTATGATGTTTAACTGTTATTTAACATGGCTATTCAACAAAAGAACAAAAATGCACGATGTAAGTATAACAGAGAATTTCAAATTTGGTGGACCGGGAAACATGGAATTATTAGTAAAGGCGACAAAGCGGTGTGTTTTATGTTCTGGAATAATGGTATGCAGAACATCGTCTGTAAAATGGTATTTTGAAACAAATCAGAACCCTCTTGTCAAAAAAAGTGAACCACAGCAAAAATAATTAATTGCTTAGAAACCACTTGGATGATGACTCATATTCAGCATGTATTCTACAAAAAGTAACATCTACAATCCTAATGTATGTTATTTGTCATCCAATCTGCAACAACAGAAGTCACACTGATGATTTAACTTGAATTACACGTAAAACTAAAACATTTATAACTGTACAATGAAAAGGTATTTTTTCGTAGTAAATAGAGTTTTTGTGACAGTATTTAGTTTTATTATTTCCCAATAATCAGAAGTCAAAATTATTTGACGGCACGTCTATACCTCATTAAAAACTTCTTTAGAAAAAAGGGCACGTTGATCCATAAAGGTTCGCCACCCTTGTACTAGGTATTTACTATATTAAGAGCAAAGCTTCTATAAAGGGACGTCTTAAGGCCTGGGCCCAGGGCCTCGATCTAGATGGGACGCTCGTTCTCGACTCAGTCTCTATAAAATCATGATCCGAATAATTTTAATGGTCAAATGTTATTCCGGAGATATTCTTCGAAAAACCGGAAATTTTGAACTGTATGACAACTGGTAAATTGGCAAGATTGTATTATTATATGATGACCGTCGTCCAGGCCTAGACCTACCCTATACACCATCATTACACATTTAATCGATCGTCTGAAGTCGGTCGAGCTGCTTTGTGAATCTCGCACGCATGTATTGTTAAGGGTTTCCGTTTGTCTGAGTCTGATTACGTATGCTCAGTGGCGCACACAAGGGGGGGGGCTCCAGACCCCTCCCAAAGTCCTAGATTTTTTTCAATTGATTGTAATCCTATGTATATAGTACGTAAAAATTAATTAAGTAATTATTCAATAATAATTTTTTTACAGTTTTTTGTTCCCGAAAATCGACAAAAAAATCAAAAAAAAATATGTTGGGAGGCGTATTCGAGCATGATACGAGAATGGTGAACCCTGGGCCTCACCCCTTCCCTCTTGAAAAATTCTCCTGTGTGCACCACTGAGTATGCTATGTACTTTCTACTTTTAAGGATCACAGGTAAGTACAGGACACAGGGCTTCAAGAAGACTTCAGACGTCCTGCTTCTATATATATATAGTAGGCTGATTTTTGAATTGGTGCACGAAATTAAGGATATGCAATAGAAATGCTGAACGTAATTTTCACAAAATGGTGCATCGAAATTGGCGAATAAGAATGACATGTTTCTGAACTTTTATTTTAATTTACAAAAATTTAATGATTAAAAAATTATTAATATATTTTTATTAATTTTTTACATATATTTAATTTTTTTTTAGTCCTGAAACTGTATTATGTTTTCTAAATATTTAATTGTGAAATAGAATGCTTTTTTTTGTTTTTTTTTTTAATTTAACAAACAAATCCTTATGAAAACGTAGAATCAAATATGATGCTTCTAAATTTCGATTGTTAAGCGTAATATTTCATAATCTTTATGTAAAAAGATTCTACGGCTTTATATTCAGTATTATACTATTACCTCTATCTGTGTATATTGTTTTCTTAAAACAAACGAAAATTTCGTTACATAAGAAATTTAATTTTTGTTCTGATTACTTTTATGGAAGAGGTTATATTTAAAAATAAACGCGTAGACGAGAGCACTAAGACGTAATCTTTATACTAAAAATTAAAAATCTGTTGGTCCTTAGGAGGAGTTTGAACTAGGGCTTCAAACCGAAAAAAAAAACTATTATTTTTCGTCGGAACGAAAACGAAAACTGGCAATAAACCGAAAAAAACTATCGATTTATTTCGGTTCGATTTATCTTCTGTCATTTTGTTACTGCAACCAATTTATCAATATTTTCAAATTTAACATCAACATTGGATGCACTTAGCTTCTCGGTTCACTGTTTTGATGTTCGCTAGTACTTTTCCGTTTCAGTTTCGCATGAAACTACTTGTAGAAGGCCGCTTTAATTCAGTTGAGTTGAGTAGTATAGATGATTTTCTTAAGAAAAATATCAGAGTGATTTTTATTTTTCGCATTTCAGCATGCGATCCTCCACGGATGTTTGTATGGACTGTTTAGATTGACAAACCAAAAAAATGAGCCTAGTTGTCAAACGGGATTTTGATAATGGATAACAATGCCAATCCTCGCTGTTCTCTAATCATCGCTCGTATCGTATATGCTGGTTAATTTGTCAATTCATAAAGTGTAACAATTAAAAAAGAATAAAATCTTTTAAATTTTGATAGAATTATATATTTTTATTTATGAGTTATTTTTTAGTAATAATAATATATAAAATACATAAAAAACATATAAAAATACATAAATAATATACATACAATAAAAATGTTACATTCGGAGCTGAACGGAAAGCCGTTATTTTCAAAGGAATGAAAACCAAAATTGAACCTATTTATAAATTTTTAGTTGAACCGAAACGAAAAAAATTACGGTTCGAAGCCCTTGTTTGAACCTCAAACCCTACCCTTGGCTACACGACCGAGTTACGCATTTTTCTTGATATTCAATGTATCCGGTAAAATTTCAATATATATTTTTTTAAAATTTCTAAGTCAAATCTTGGGAGGAGTGAGATCAGTGAGAAATATAGGACCGTCGCATTATAATCTTGAGCATAAGGTAAATTGACATAAATGTTTAAAGACAAACAACATTTAATTTCATTGATTTTTTTCATATCTTTAATTTTAAAATTAAAGTTTCTTTTTGTTCAACACATGTTTTAAATCCTGTTTTACCCAAGAGAAGAATGAATTTTTTTTTTCACAGTTAAGATAGTTCCATAGCCTTGGAGAAAATGAAACAAAAATGATTTCAAGATTAGGAAATTGAGTTTATGTTTTGTTTTTTGAAATTATTTTGCGTTGTTTCTAATATATACATGGTAGAAACCCTCAGTATAGAGGACGCTGCTTGTAAAAACCTTCTTTGTTTTGATAAGAGATCTTCTGCACGTGAACGAGTGCAGACACACTCCACTTGTCATTAAACTTAAATTAATATTTTACAACTGTCTTTGATTTATTGATTTGAAACTAATATTCTAATGGTTTGTCTTCCATGATTGATGGAAAATATACCACCGAACACAAATTATTCTGATGCTGATTCGAAACCCTGATTGACCTTATAATATATAAGTTTTCTTTATTCATACTGATATTTATTAATGCATAAAAATATTGCATAACAAAAAATAATTGACAAAAGCATTTTCAATATTCAACATATTTATTTTTTCAATCGCATTTAACTTTTAAAGGTACGGCACTATTAGAAGTACCTCACCTTTTACATGCGTAAATTCACATGGTATGAGATATTTTATGAACTATCTAGATATATATTACAATCATAAACCCTTGTGACGTGGTGGAACGCTGGGCATTTGTCCAAATCTATAACAAAATAATAATTAAATTATAGCTTTTTGAACTTTTTATGTTATGTTATGTTATTTGTTTATTTATTAATAAAAAATAAACCAATTTTGTTCAATTTGAAAAAAATATTTCTATGGCTTTTTCTTTTCTTAAATCCCTTGCCTCAAAGGTTTCAAAAATATTCCCTTTTCATTATTATAAGTTCTATGATATGCAAGGAAATAATTCTGTATTTGACACATACATATCTTTCTTTTTAATAAATAATTTTTTATAGAGAACTGAAGTTTTCAGAACAGTATGACCAAAGATCTTCGAAAAAAGTTATTTAACTCTATTGCTCTAAACGCATCAATGGCTAATTAAGAGTAATATCAATTTAGGAATTAAAGTAATGTTGTTGTTGTGTCATACCTGCAGGGGGAAGGAATGAAAGTTGCCATTGCCTGTGAAACAGGTTGGACTTCTTAACGATATAGATGGCGACACCACTTATCTCCACCTCTACAATTATGGCATGGAACTGAAGGGGAGGGAAATATTCTCCAGCCCCCTGCACTCGTGGGTTCTGCTGCGACCACCCACAAGATTTTCGGACCCACTGATTTAAGGAGCACGTACTCCGTCTATACTCGGTGGTATTTAGTGGCATCGGGCATCGAACCCAGGCCTTCAGGTCTGGAGTCCGATACTCTAACCACTAGGCTACCCACTGCTCTAATTAAAGTAATATAAATAATAATTTGCAGTTTTTTTTAAAAAAAGCTTTTAAGATCTTTCAAATTATTGCCTTTATAAAAATATTTAAATTTCAGTTTCGACTACTATTTTGAAGTATAAAAAGCCATTAACTAATAATTTTTCATTAAAAAGATATGAATTTTGGAATTTATTTTTATCTTCTATTTTTTATTCTAATTTCAATCTTTTTTACTTGTTGATGAAAGAAACAGTATTTAGAAGCCTTATTAGTCTTGAGTATACATGAATAAAGGTAATATATAGTACCGAAAGAACTTTCTATACCACAGTTAGAATATATACAATTAGTGTACGAATTTGAATTTCTATAGCATTTTTTGAACTTTGGCAAGTCATATTTGTCTTATCGTAATTTAGGGGTTGATCTCTCCAAAGACCACCTACGCGCGCGATTTTTAATTTTTACAATGGAAATACTATAACTTTTCGACGCTTCTGTCTATGCGTTTTTTTGGAATGTAACCCTCTCCCTCCTCCAAAAGAGAGGTCTGTGTTCACTACTGATCATAACTGAAATATCTATTAACTTTAACTTTATAGTATTTACGTTATTAATTGGATGTTGGTGATATTCTATTTCTGTTTTCACTTCTTTCTTTCTAACGATAAAATTAAATTTCAATTTCACTTCTAAAATCAAAAGGATATTATGGGTCTGTATATGCTTTTTTCCCTAATAAATTTGTTAATATAAATTGATCACGACCTTTAAGGAATGACTAAAAATTTTGAGGTTAACAAAGTATGAAAGATCCTACTCAAAATAAAGCATGGTAGTAGGTTGTCAACAGTTTGGTGCTTGGTCGTAAAAGAAAATTAAACGATAACACAAGGAGAGGAATGTTTGTTCTCCAATTAATGCTTGTTTTCTAGTTAACGATCAGTATATACATTTATATGCTTACTGTTAAAAAAAATGTGGCACCCAGAAGGAAGCAAGGTGCGTAAATACAGATTAAAAAATTCTTTCGTGTCTATTAGATATGCAAATGTTTGAGCATCAGACGCGTTGGTGCCAATGATGTCAGCAAATAATAACTCACTGCGCCACTAAGAATCCTTTAGAAAGTTTTCCCAGAGAGCGTTATTTCGATTATAACTGATGTGTTTAGATTTAATTCATTGCTTACAGTTAAAATGCTTTTGAGGATACAATGGCAATCATTTGAATCTCTTTAAAAAGGCCGTGTAGTCGGATTGCATGAAAGCGGATGGTATTTCTGTCGCATCGGTCACGCAGATGTTATAATTTCATGCTGTTGAAAAATAAGATTCTTGGAAGCTATCTCTCATGATAAGTAGGCTCAAGGAGAGCTGCATGGACTATATGTAAGGAAGATCAAATTGTTCGACTAGTGAGAAGCATAACAACTACCACAATACCAGGCATTATCTGTAACCTTGAAGCTTCAAATTAACCTCATTAATTTTAATAAATAAATTTGCCAATGGGTAAAATCTAGTTTCCACTTGATTCAATTATCTTTTAAAATTTAAGACATGATCTGGTTTAATGAAAGCCATTATCATAGACCCCGACATAGACTACTTTGGGAATCACGAGATTGTATGTATAGAATAGCAGCAGACGAGCATCCTATTGAGAAATTAATCATTTTGTTTTTTAACCTATAAATTTTGTGTTTAACCCATGCTCAGTTTTTAATAATTTCTTGTTGTTAGTGAGTATTAATTTACTTTCAAATATTTTAATTTGGCTACTATTTTTACATGCAACTTATTGGGTGTAAGGGAAAGTTCTGTCGTTTTTTATTTCTAAAGAAAAGGAAAACATTTTTTTTTCAATTTTTTTATTTAAAATACACTGCTGGCCACCGTAAATGCAACACCCTGAAGAAAGCACGCAAATAACATGAAATTTACAACATGCATTAGCGGAGGTGAGATATGCAAATGATTAGAATTTCAGCACAGACACACATCACGCACGCCCGTGGCTCCACCTCAAGGCGCTATTTAAGGTTTGAAGATATCGACGATTTCAAGTTCGGCAATTGTGTTTTTCTTGTGATTTTTTCAAAATACGATCAGTTATGTCTCGTAGAAAACAGCGATCAACTTTTGATCAAGTATCCGAGTTCGACAGAGGAAGGGTAGTGACCTACCGAGATTGTGTATATTATCTTTCAGGGATATCGGTAGTCGCATTGGACTAAACCAAACAACTGTAATGCGGATATGTGACCGTTGGATGCAGGAGGGTACGACGGACCGACGTGGTCGATCGCATCCACCTCAGTGCACCACTTCACGGGAGGACAGGCAAATTGTGCGCATGGCAGTGACGGATCGCTCAGTCACATCACGAACCATAGCACAGCACATTGAGTCTGTAATGCATCATTCAGCGTCTGCGCGTACCATTCGACGCCGTTTACAGCAGAGTGGTCTGTCCGCAAGACGTCCATTGCTTGGTCTACCCTTGACGCAGAACACCGACGTCTCCGCCGCCAATGGTGCGATGAAAGAAGGATGTGGGCGGCAGAATGGAATGAAGTTGTCTTTACTGACGAGTCACGTATCTGTCTGCAACACCACGATGGTCGGATTCGAGTCTGGAGACATCATGGAGAGAGGATGCTGAACAACTGCATTATGCACCGCCACACTGGTCCTGCACCGGGTATTATGGTATTAGGCGGTATTGGATATCACTCTCACACTCCTCTAGTACGTATTGCTGGTGCTTTAAACCGCCAGGCTACATCTCCGAGGTGTTGGAGCCAGTTGTCCTTTCTTACCTTCAGGGCTTGGCCACAGCCATATTTCAACAGGATAATGTGCGACCACACGTGGCACGCATTGTCCAAAGGTTCTTCGTCAATCACCAGATTGAATTGCTTCCCTGGCCGGCTCGCTCTCCGGATCTTTCGCCGATAGAAAACATGTGGTCCATGGTTGCTCAACGATTGACCCAGATTACCCCCCAGATGCCACACCAGATAAGCTTTGGCAACGTGTGGAAACTGCTTGGTCTGCTGTACCCCAAGAACACATCCAAAGTCTCTTTGAATCAATGCCGAGGCGTGTGGCAGCGGTGATCTTCAACAATGGCGGCTACTCTGGCTACTGATTCTGCCAGGAACCACACTTCACAGAAGTCTATAAATTTAATCATTTGATACTTGGTCAACATGTTATCTGCAAAATAAATTTTGTTGTGCTATCTCTTGTCTTTCTTGGTGTTGCATTTACGGTGGCAAGCAATGTATAATCTAATATGTAATGTCCTTTGTTAGTTACAAATGTCTGTCAGCGTTCTGAGAGCTTATCTAATCCCCTGGAAATAAACCTCTCTGTTTTGGGTACAAAGTATTAATCCACTGCCATTTGGGCACCCTCATAATTTGAATATTTATTTCCATCAAGAAAGTTTCACAGCGACTTGAACAGATAGTAGTCAGACGGGGCGATATCAGGTGTATGTGCTGGCTTAGGTAAGTTTCCTAACCCAACTCTGCAATTTTTTATGCGGTTTTCCTTGATACGAGTAGTCTAGCGTTGTCTTGATAAATAATCACACTCTTTCTGTTGGCACATTTATATTGTATTCTTTATTCAAACCATCAAGTTGCGAACAGGAACGACCATTTCATTTTCTTTCAGCAACTCCTAGTGCACTATACCCTTGATGTCTCATCAACAACACAACATAACCTTCTTCTGATGCAAGCTAGCTTTGGATGTGGGTGGTAGTATCTCCCCTATGTAAACACATGCTTTTTTTCTAACCACGTGTTTATACGCTATCCACTTTTCATCTCTAGTCTTCAAAAACGGTTCCCTTTTGTGACGAGCAAGATTAGAAGAACATATCGAAATTCAATCCATTAAAATTTTTTTCGCTTAATTCTTGTGGCACACAGAGAGTTTGAGTGAACACGAAACCAAGTCTTTTAATATATTTTAAAGTAGTAGTGTGATGTGAGAGAATTCCACGCTTGAAGCTCACTTCCGTGGAAGTTAACGTGGGATCTGTTCTGGTTATTTTGTGTAGCACTTTGTAACTGACATCTGATGGCCTTCCTAAAATAGGTTCATTTTTCAAAGAAAAATTGCCCAAGCGGAATTTCACAAACCATCTTTGGCATGTTCTAGTTGTTACTGCTTCCTCTTCAAACTCGTCGCATAAGTTTCTTTTTGTCTCCATCGCATTATTCCCTTTTTTGGAACTCTAACAACATCTTGTCTTAAATGTACTTTTTCTGCTCATGTGTTGAGAGTTTTACAAGTTTAAGAAAACTAAAATGCAAAAAATGTGTATAAAAATCATCGTAGTATACTAATCTACTTATTTAAACCAGTTTCAGGAGGATCCAAATTTTTTCTAAGGATCGACAAGATGTAAAAGTGCATGTGTTCTACAACGACAGAATTTTCCCTTATACCGAATATTTGATGATGAGAGCATATTATGTATATAGATAAATAGATCGATAGAAAAAATGCTGAGGATATATATAATTTTAGATATAACTTCCAACGGTGAATAATTCAGTAATCAACCACATCTACTTAATGGCCAAAGCCAGTGAAGTCCGCAAAAGAAATCAGCGTTACTAAACAAGTAATACTGCTGCATCAGATAATAATTTCAATTAATGTAGGACGTACAACCAATGTGTCGATGAGAACAGTGCACCAAAATTTAATATTAATGGGATATGGCAACAAAAGACAGAATCGAGTGCCTTCACAAACAGCCTTCCATCGACTTCAACTCCTGATTAGCATTCATAAACATATGATTGGACAAGCTTTGTCTTGTTAGATGAGTCCCAATTCTTTCTGGCAAGAGTTTATGGTAGGCTTCGAGGGTGACTATAAACACAAGTTGCCAACAAAGCACTGTGCTGGCTTAATGGTAGGTCCATAATTATGCGAGTAATTTTTAAATGACTTGGGAAGTGCCATGCCAATGTGTCGGAATCATTAATGATTGGTTTAAAGAACATTACGGACAATTACAGTAAAAGATTTGGTCATCTAGATAACCCAAACATGAAGTTCATCGAACATGCATGGAACACCACTAGAAGTTTATTTTGTTCACAAAAGTTTACATTGGAAACATTGCTGTAATTATAAATGGATGTACAAGCAGCATGATTTCCGATGGATATTTTGAAGATTTATTGAGTCAATACCACGTCAAGTTGTTGCACTTCTCCAGGCAAAAATGTAACCCATACGATCTTAGAAGATATTATATTAGTCAAGAAATAATTGAACACCCATGCAAATGAGTTAATCTGCTGTTCAGTGATATGCTACCGTGTATAGGAAGCAACATTGCAGAACTTCTCCTGCATGATGGTACACATTTCAGAGTTCTCTGTTTTCAAAAAAAGGTGTAATCGTGTCCTATGGCAAAAATGGTTGAGGCGACGTGACACTGCTGCGAGCTGAAGTATCCTGAATCGACACTGGCTTCCGTGAGTCGTATCTGCAAGATGAGCTGGGACTGTTTAAATATGGCTTGACTCTGCAGATCTACAAAACAAAGCATTCGAGACCCAAGGGTATTGTCCAGAGATATCTAGAAGAATTACACCCTACCAATGGTTTTTATCCCCGAGAAGTTTCAACAAGCATCCGGAGCAGTTGTTTCGTTTATTACCATTCGTAAAGAAACACACTTGCTTGGTTATTAAGATCATGTTGTGACGGGGCTATTCGCGAGATTTCAGTACTAATCCTCGTGGGAAACTTTGGGGCTAGCATTTATACTATTTCACAGCCTTTTCAGGAAAAAGACGAGATAGTTATATGTTAATTAGTTCGACTATATAAAGTCTATAGATTTTGTAAATGTGGGAGAAGGAGTAGCCAAGCTGTCATGTCAGTATCGTCGGTGAACTACTTCACGAACTTAGCACGCGTTTGATAGATATAAATTATAAGAGTAAATTGTTAGATAAACAATTGAAGAAAATAGATTCAGTACCGACCTGAGGTTAGCAAGTGTTCGTCTCCTTGTCCATTCTGATAGACGGGGATTGAATATTAGAATTGAATATTAGAATTGAATATTAGGATTAATCGACGTATTGGGGAATCATTCCTAGGTTTCTACTTATAATTAAACTTATGATTGTTTAAGTGTTTGTCAGTCCTGAATAAATATAATTGTTATTATGGCTTTTGTTGGTGATGATATGTTTCCTCCCACACTTAGAGACGCGCCGGGCAGAGTGAGCGGAGTCCAGAATAGGACTCAGCCACCACAATGTAGCTGCCCACAAGCATTTGATTCTAATTTCATTTAACGTGGGTCGGCTTGACACTGAACTTGGTGTCAGTGGGCTGCTGAATAGTGGAAATAGGTCCTCTGGTGCGAAGAATCAAAGTCCCCCCCCCCTCTTTGGTTTAGATGGCAGGATCTAGGCTTGATATTTTCCTGGAAAATATCTCCTGTTGGAATGTGTTGTATCGACACTGAAGTTTATTGGATGTGGTATTATGTTATGGAAGGTTTCTCTTTCTTAAGGGTCCCATGGATGCAAAACTTGGTACGCTTTGCACCGAGACCCACTGTCAAACGATGTTTCGTAGTAGATCTGGTTGGGCAAACATCGCTTATAATCATGGTGGTTAATATCATTATCTACATCGAGTAAATATCGTTTTCCTTTTCTATCCTACGTGTCCAAATACTTCTGAGTAGGTAGCGTACATAATTATATATAAATAATGAGAGACAATGTCGGACAATAAGTGATGTTTTTTTTAACACTATGCAGCTATTCAGGAGTGATAACACCAAGTCATCAGTAGATTATAGATTCACCGTAGATAGTGATAAAGGCAATGATACATCATAGATTTGAATGAATAAGAGTATAAATTGTGACCTGAGGGATGGATCAAGTGCCACAATTCATCCTCCGAATGTGGCGATGAGACTAGGATGAGTATACTAACCAACATGAATTAAAAGACAGAGTGGAACGCTAACAATGTTAAATTTAAAGCACCTATTTTATCAAAATATTTATTTAAAAAATCGTCTATAGCATGTAATGTTCAGTTGAGAAAGTTGGTTATTATATATTAATTATAATTAGGTTTTTTTAAGCCTGGGAGATAAAAAAAATTTAAGGATTGAACTTATATAATTTTAACCAAAAATAGTTTTAGCGATGCAATATAATATAAATAATATATATTTATATACATAGCAATATTACCCAAATATCGCTTTTTTCATAAAAATGTAAATACATATATATTAGCTTACTCTATTGCTAATATTCCCCCCTTTTTTATCATGATGTTGTTCTCTGCATCCAATTTAATATGAAATAAATACATCAATGATTTTTTTTTCGTATGATTCTTTACTGTTATTCCTTTGGCCATTTTATTTAATTTTTGTTAAAGAGCAATAGATAGATAGTATTGTTTTCTTCGTTATCTTTTTAGTAAACAGCGATGAAATTTCAATGGACAGGACAAAATATATCGACAAAAATTAACAAATCATTTTATTCAGCTTACCCGGATATATGCAAATATGATATTAAGTACATATATCTCTCTCGTACAATATCTCCACTTATTTATTTTCATAGCATAAAAGGTGTAAACGTTTTAGATGAATTGAGATAATGATGAGACTAACACGAAGAAATGGCGCAACGGATGTACACGATCCGCTTGATTTAAAGGATAATTGAGATTGAAAATATAATTTGAAAGTTGAGTACCCTTCACTTTTCCAGTCTTTTCGAATATACTTAATTCCTAGCTCTCGGAAATATTTTGTGGATAAAAGTCTCGTCAAAACATTGCTTGGGTGCCATCAATCACTTTAAGAATGATGACTGTTTGGGGTGGGGTTGCAAGACTTATTTAATTTTTTGTTTACTTAGTTTTCTGTATTAGTATAATTTATCATCGTTATATATATATATAGTAGTCAGGTAATATTGATTGTGGCTGTGTTTCAGCAAGTTTAGACATAGATATTTATCAGTTAATTTACATTTGTTTATAAGTTTTATTCATGTAATAGACAATTTAGACATATACCGGAACACATTTACACACAGAGATAGACTCTTCAAAAGTATACAAAAACATTACAGTAAAGAAATCAGGGATAGTTTACTTGGCGATAACCACTTAGAGTATTTTTCTTGCAAATTTAATGTTATCTAACTTTTTTTTAAAAAATTGGAAAGATTATAAAAGAAATCAAAGCATATTGTGTAAACTGTTTTAATGTTTCAAATTTTTTTTAAGAAAGGCATTTAAAGAGTTGAATGAATTCTACATTATTAAACAATGAGAAAGCTTCAATTTTTACTTTTTACTGTACATTTCATTTAGATAGCATCTAAAGGGTTTAATTTATCTATAATATGACTATAAAGAGAAAGAGAAATTAAGAAAAGATGCTCACTAAATTTACACTAGTCATGTAAAAAATTCTTAATTATTTTTTTATTTCGGGTAATCAATAAATCATCACATGATTGAAGTACAAAATTTATTAAAATGTGGGAAGTAATTAATAATATTCTTAAAGCAGACAATTTTTAAAACATGTTGGCGAAATAATTTGTTTTTTAAGGACATATGAATGATTACCCCAACGCAGTGTCATAAAATTTAAAATAATAGATGGTTGCAATTTAATTGAAATCACATGATGTTATATAAACAATTATATAATTAAGTGCTTCATGTTATTTTTATGATTATTTGAACCCAATGGAGTACGCAGAATATTTTTATGGGAGATTTTCTTTTTTAAAACATGTGAATAAAAGCTCCATGGCGTAATCTTTATTCTATAAATTAAAAATTTCTTGGTATATGGCAGTGCCGGTTTATCTGTTAGGCGCCTGGTGTGGGTGCTTGGGGCTCGGAAGGGCCCATATAATCTGAATTTAACCAGATTTTCTTGTTATAAATTCCGATTCACCTGTAGATCTTCTGCGCCCCGGAACTGAAATGAGCTGAAGTCGGCACTGGTGTATGGGAGCGGTTTGAGTCGCCAAACCCACCCTTGTATACGCCACTGTTTGAGCCCTAATTGTGTTTGTTCCTTACAAAAATCTCTTGCAATATAATTTTTAAAACTGATACCTATTTCTGAGATTATCTTTGCAGCTTGAAGGTGCAGTTACAATAATATAGGTTGAATTTTTCCTTTTTACAAATTTTTTTCTTAAAATTTCGATTGTTGGAATTTTTAAGAAATGATCGTTGTAAAATTACGAAGAGAAGTAGTTAACTAGTCATTAATTAACTTAAACTAGTAGAGAGTAGTCATTTAAAAAAATCTAACCTTGATTTTCCTTCTTTAAAAAATACTTTAAGGTATCCGACCGGTTGTGACAACTTTTTTTAAAAAAAAAAAGAAAATATGGGGATTTTTTTTGTTATTTTTAGATTTGTTTAGTGTATTTTAAGAAAATTATGCTAAAATTAAGAAGAGAAAAAGAAATTATTATTACTAAAATGGGAAAAATAAGTAAAAATTGACAAAAAATAGCATAAACGTGGTCCATTCTGTACCAAAGATTTATAAACAAATTTTCAATTTTTTCAATCTAATGTGTTGCTATATTATTCATTTTTGAAATGACCTTCGGGATAAGAGATATTTTCTTTTTTACAAAAACTAGAGCACTTTATCTCAGTTATTATATAAAATTGCTTAAAAAAACAGTGATTATATTCACATAAGGGATTGTAAATTGTGTAATAAAACAGTGATTGATAAATCTGAAAGTTAAAACAATTCTACTATTACACAGAACTTACAGAAAAAAGTTTCAGTTAATTATGTTCAAAACTTTTTGAACTAGGATTCTAACTAGGATTTTTCTTCTTTTTATGTTAAATTTTTGCTTTTTAAGTATTTCGGTATTTTTTGCACTGTTTTTCAGAGCTAAAAAAAATTCTAAAACAACACTCTTGAATAAATATTTTGGATGATATCTTAGGATCATTATTGGGATAAAACAAAAAAAAAATATGTTTTACAAATTCTGTGATTTGCAGATAGTTTTATCAAAAATATATTTGTGTATTTATACTAAAACATTCTAATCTTAACAGAAACATGCTCAAACTATTACACCAGCAAATCATTTTTAGCAGTAAGCAATAAAAATCCAGTAGACAAAATTTTTTTTGTTTATGCTATTTCTCTGCAGTAATTCATATTTCGACTCATCGTCAACTGCCACATTATTACAAAAATACAAATCTTTGTCTTTCTGATTTAATACTCAGTGAGTTTTCTAAATTAAATCAGCTATCACCAGTTAGCAAGCATAATTATTCTGACCAAGGACCCACCGCCATCAGCCCGGTACAAGACGATATATCCAAAAATTTAAAATAATTTTTTACACAAGCCCTCCTTCCATCCGCTTTTAATAATCACCAAAAGAGTTTCAGTTAACTACTAATTAGCCTTCAACGAAAGAATAATTTAGCAGATAATAAGGTGAAAAGTCTTTTTCGAAAAACAATCCTAATTCTGCTGCAAAGAGCAAACAAATGATTAAATATAATGAGCTCTAAAATATTTGCCGGAACCAAAAATAGACCTTGATGCCATGTATCATAATATGCGCAGCAAAATGGTAATCTTTCTTAGCTAAATGAGAGAGACAAAAACTCGCTCCTTTTTTTCATTAATTAAAAATTTGCGCAAAACCCATTTATCACTAGTTTTTCAAATTTTTAAAAAAAATTTTTGATGTGTAACATCTTTACTCTCGGTTGCTGGATATTTGTTGGAGTGATTTCGTGAAAAGGGACGAAAATGCATAACAGGAAGTCGGGGAAACGCGTGCTGTTTGATTTGACCAATTCAGCGTGCTTCGCTACCCTCGTCTCGGGGTCCAACTCTAGTAGCAATTAAGCCACCAGCCTTCCGCACATACCAGCAAGTCTTATTAGACTTCATCCAGAATAAACTTGCGATTCTTACGCTCAAATGTCAAAGTCTCAGGGCTCGATGTGTTTGAAAATGGACAAACAGTTAAAAAAATTAAAGATTTCCTTTATTTTGTACTTTTACCGTTTACCGAAGGTGGTTCTGCTCTTCTTAAAAACTATCACTCGCTTCCCAGGATTTTGGGTGGTGATTTTAACGTTAACTTCAGTTGGCCAGAAGCTGAGCCGTTCATAGCTTTTCTGAAAGATGAACTCAAGCTCGAAATGAACACAAATTGAAATGTTTCGACAACAAACAGTGGTACTGTTATTGACGCTGTTTTTCAACGATTTTTAAATACTTTGAAATCCCAAGTATTTGTGTCATATTTTAGTTTTCATAAATCTATTGTCTCCGCTTTTCCCCAAATTGAACAAGAATAAATATTTTTGATAAAAAATTGCATTGCTCCTTGCGTTAATTAAATAAAATTTTCATTAAAGATATAATTATTCGATAGAAAATTATTTCAAATCATTCCCGATTCATTTTTTTTCAGGATTAAAGTCACTATTGCGTATTTACCACGATAACATGTCAGATGTTATACATCATATGCGACTACTCTAAGGCTCGTTTCTTTTCTTTTTCCTTTTTTTTTTAAAAAAAAGAACACCAAATGGTATACCGTAGAATTACATGGTATTTTTTGAATACCATATGATACCACGTCTTTCAGATCGAGAGAGATTTCAGGATGAGTTGATTTATAAATAATAAAAAAAATTGGAAATTGACTCTTCTATACTATACTTCGGTATATTTAAGTTGCCAACTATATATATATATATTTATATATATATATAATCGGCTAATTAATTTGTGTGTGCAAAAAATGTCCTTTTAAAAAACTTGAATCGCTTAGAAGGTACAGTAATTGTAATCTTGCACCAATTGTTCGAGAGCTAGGGGGCAAAGTATACCAAAAACAGCTTTAACATTAAACAACAACAAATGTAATAAGTGAGAGAAATAAAATAAAAATGCTTTCCAGATGTATATTGCTATTCTTCATAATCTCAGCGTACTAAATTTTGCTTATCTGGGTCTTTTGTCTTTTGCACGCTCTCTCTCCTAGCTCTCCTCTCCAACTTCTTTTTATTAATGTAAATAATTTTGACAAATGTTATAAGAAATTTCTTCTTAACAAAGAAAATCACTTCCAGCGGAAAAAAATTTTTTAACATTATTTTGACAGATGTATTCATATTTGCATATGATTTCATGAGACTTCTGGGATTCATTTTTAAATAAAACTTTTTCGAACCAGCTATTCATGCTATAGCTCTAAATCGAAAGCTTTATTTGATTTTCCCATAGAATAAATTTCTTATTTCTCTGCGACGGATGGAAATGTTGCCCTAAATGTAATGTTATATCCATATTTTCACTCAGTTCTCATTCTATCATAAGACTTAACAGTAACTTCCGAAGTAGCTAGTATCATAGACGTCAGTAGCTTCAAAAAGTTCTGTTTTTGCATCCTAATTTTTCAGGAAAAAATTGTTTTTCTTATGTCTTTCGATTTTCGAAATCCCGTATTTCCTCGAATCTAAGTCACACTATTTTTCCAGTGTTAATGGTACTGAAAATCGGATGCGGCTTAGAATCGAAGGCAAAACATTTGTTATATGGGAGGAAATTAAGTTTCCACCCCTTTCAAAAGGATAAGCGTAATCTCCCGTCCATTCTGGCCACTTGCATTGATGACTTATCCCATTCCGTAGTTTATCTCCAGTATTTAGTCTGCCCTAAACATCGTTGTCTGTTCATATTTAGGAGCTTTTTTTTTGTATACGCTCTTTCTGTTACTCACCTAAACATCAAAGATCTAGGTCCGGGTGGGCATTGTGTCGATCGCGATCGACCGGTGGACCGCCAAGACATTTTGGGGTGACCGCCTAAAAATTTTACTAGTTAATTATACTATATACGGAAAATTCAAGATTGGCTGACAGTACGCAGACTAAGCCTTCCACTGACTATAACAACAAAAACGTTTTATTTTTTTATTGTATTTTGAATTGTTTCATAGTAAATGTATCATTTGATATAATTATATTTGGAGCTATTATTATTAAGTTTGTATGTTGCGTTTTGTTTTAAACACGGTTTTAAAAGTGTTACTTTTTTATTTTAGTTCTGTAGGTAAATATATATAAGTACATATTCCGTACTTATTATTAAGTTATAATAATAACTTTTTTTTTCTTTCCTTACCTCACCACTCCTACGACATTGGGTAGTAGCGCATACAAGAATTTATAAAGGGAAGGGGGTGGAGGGTTGAAAGTCTACCATTCTCGTATCATACCCCAATACGCAGCCAAAAATATATTTTTTTATTTTGTCGATTGTCAGGAAAAAAAAAACAGCAAAAATATATTACTGAATAAATAATTAACATTAATGAATAAAAAAAATTACTAATATCAAATATATAATTACATTTTACGTGCTATATACATGGGACTATAATGAATCGGTGAAAAAATGAAGGGTTATGAGGGAGGGTCCGGACCCGTGGACCCCTCTCCCTCCCTTGTGTGTGCCACTGACACTGGGTGGACCGCAATTCCTTGAAAGAATTCGAAATAGCCCACACCCTGGAAAAGTCTGCCCACCCCTGATCTAGGTAATAGGATCATGATGAGTTCATCATGACGCAATTATGAAAAGGAGGCAAAAAAAACAGGAAACGGAGATTCCGCCACTAAAAATTTGACACGGGCGAAACAAATATACGTCGATGGCGTAAGCAAAATATGATGTTGCTTGAAAATGTTAAACAGTCTTTATATATAATATAATTCTTTTATATTCTTCTATAATACATTCTTTAAAAAAATGTTGCATAACAAATACATTGGATGGCACCGTGTGGGAAAATGCCGATATCGGCAACAATTCCGAAGTCAGCTGTGACAATGGGAGTGAAGAATCATTTTCGAAATATGACACTGACATTTAGAGTAATTGTAGGTCCATGTATGTGTTTGAAAGAGTTTTTATAATTCTGGTAAAACATATATATTATTAACTTCTTATCTTTCTCATTAAATTTTTAAAAAAAATTTCTTAATCATTGGCTATTGATGAACCTTTTGACACAATTTTTTATTTTTTCTCAATAAATGTGTAGAGCAGTGATTCCCAAAGTGGTCTATATAGACCCCCAGGGGTCTACGACAACCTCCAAGGGGTCTACGCCAGTCAAAAATTAATTTGGAGGGCCATGAGGTGTAAGTGGGGGAGTAACTCTCATTACTCTATGGTAGTAACTCTCATTAAACTAAACCATGACTAATTTTTTTAAAAAATTATAATCATGTGGAAACGAAATTTTACCTATTGAACAGATTTATTTACTTAATATAATGAAATTACTTTGCATTTACAAGGTGACAGCATAAATTTTATTAAAGCAAGAAACATTTCAACTTCACTTTCCTGAGTTAAGTTAAATACTGAAGGTCCCGAATTTTCTAAATTTGTCACAGACATTCTGTCAGATAGTTTTAACCTACGTTCAACATTTATAAATGCCTTTTATTCAGATTTTGAAGTTAGGTTTGAGAATGTTTTGACTATGGCAATACAGTAGGAAATAATTTCGTATAGTCATATTGAAAAAAAAAATGTCACATTACAATATGAACTGATCGTAATAAACACTAACGAAGATCTTTAACTTCAGCAACGGATGCCAACAATTTTGTCTTTAAAAGGTCAAACCTGTTATTTGTCCCGACTTATGGAATATCGTGAGGAAGTTTTTGTTGTTTTTCCTATGTGAAGGAGTTTCAGCGTGGTTGCCAATCTCCAACACAAGAAGAAAAGAAAGAAAGAAAAAAAAAAAAAACTGGACACTTAAGAGGAAATTTAAGGTTAAATCAGACAAATTAATACCAAATGTTGAAAATTTGATATTGTATAGTGCTAGAAATTCATCCCTTCCATTAAAATCATTTGTTTGTCGTTTAGTTAGTTTATTTAACAGTTGTATTTATTAATTAACTTTTAATTTAATTAACATGTGCTTTTAAAATTTTAAACACTATACTTCATTACAGTTAGAAATTTAATTCTTTTAAAGTAGGAGTAGTAGTTCCAGCTGCCAAAAAGACATTTAAGTTGATAAATTTGCAAAAATTCAATATTAATTAAGCAGGGGTCTACTCCAAACCGAAAAACATGGCAAGGGGTCTATGAGATAAAAATGTTTGGGAGCCTCTGGTGTAGAAAATTAGGGGTGCAGCTTAGAATGGATGACGGCTTACATTCGAGTGAATACGATATATTGTGTGTGTCAGATTGGGGGGATGGGGGTCAGTTGGCCAAGAAACCAAACTGTTGACTCAAACGTCTATGTCGATTTATGTATTTAAAAGTTTTTAATGCATGGTAAAATGAACCAATTATTCACTTCTTATTAGTTCTGATTTTAATTTTTTTAATAACGAAAATATCACATATTGATAAGATTTTTCCACTTTTTTTACTTTTTCATAAAAATGCGTTGGGGAACGGCTTAGAATCGATAGCAGCTTAGATTCGAATACATACGATATTTATTATTCTGTTATAATAATTTTATTAATTTCATTTATCTGGAAAGGCTAACCCAAATACAACTGTTTGAGACAGCATAATAATTTATTTAAAAAAATTGTTGGGCTTGTTTTTCAGCACCAAATTTTTCAAACTCTAGTATAATTTATCTAGTATCATTAAGTGAGGCTTTATCTGTTTCACAAATTCCTTTTTTACAACACCGATTTGATTACAGTGCACATCTTTGCAAAAATCTCTCACCCTTTAGGGACACGCCCCACATATTAGAAAACACTATTTTACATAAAGAATTTTTACGATACTTCTAGTACGATTTACCACTTTCAGGAGATATGATGGCCAAATACTCAGAACAAAGAGTTAATAAATTTTAAATAAAGTTCAAGTAAATAAATAAAAATTAAATACTTTTTTTTTTGTATTTAATATATATTTTTGGTAAAAAAATTTTTAAAAACTCAAATATTCTAAGACAAATGGTAGCCATTTAAAATATTTGTTACCGCTTTTTTACATTTAAATAATCATATTTTATTCGAAACATTACCGAAAACTTTTTTAAAAAATTTCTCAATATTTCATAATATAAAACTGTAACTTTTCAATAACATATGCAAAAAAAAAAAAAAAAAAAAAAATCGTAAAAGAATAATTTCAGAAGAATAAACTGAGCGAATTGTTCGTAGAGTAATTTCAGCAAACGATCATGAAATAAACATCTGCTTTTATCGTTTGCTTTTAATTTATTTGAGTTGACTGCATTTCTGTATGAAATGCAGTCAACGGATTACAAAAAGAAACATCTGCTTTTATAACAAGCATTCTTTTATTTCATTTCTCAGTCACGAATTATGTCTTGTTACGGCTTGTTAACAATATTTGTGATCATAATTTCATTTAATCGATTATTCATGGTTAATTAAGAGTGAACAAGTCAGCAATGCTTTTTTTTTCTCCTTTCATTCTTAATAGAAAACATCCTGGCTGATATGCATAATAATTGATGGTAATTTTAAATATTTTAAATTTTTTTGTTTTATACACGATTTTATTTTGTCGTTTACGAAACTTCACGAGTTAGTTTAAAAAGATTGACTATTGGTTAGATTAATGAGGCATTTGAATTTCTTTTTTGAAGCTATTGGTAAATTGAAAACAATACATCAGTTTTGATGAAAAATCTTGATCTATGACATGTAATACTGTGTGATGTATCATAACATAATTAATTACATCAAAATAGTGCATCAATTACACAACTTTATGCTTTCAATTAACCTTTTTTAGAATGCTTTAATTTTTGAAACTCTTTTTTTTATTAACATCTTTTTCTTTCCCCCACCATTTCAGACCAGTTTTGAAATTTTCAGAATTAAGTTTTCAGTTCGCTTGGAATTGGTAAAATTAATTATTTAAAAGTATATTTATTAAAAAAGTGACACATTCTTGATTATTTCAGCTGATAATTCTTTCGTACTATGTAAAGACCAAGGAACAAGTCATGCATAATTTGATAGAATAGCTCTTACACTGAAGTATGTTTTATCAGCAACTGTCAATCTTTAAGTAAAGTGTGACAATCCTATTTCTGTCAATCTTATTCTGGTCAAATGTTTTCACCTTTATTTTTTAGCAGGTGTGAGACATTATATTTCTTTTATAATATAAGGGTGACGAAGCCTAGTTTTGGCTTGGTATTAATTTACGCCCTCTGAAGAAACACGAAGGTTATTAGTGTTGGACCTCATAATTTGAATCACGGTCAAGTGACGGGAACGACACCCGAACTCTGGCTCTTTGTTCTTCAAACTTAATCATCATTTCAACGGGAGGACTCTGCCTATACAAAGTAAACGTACATCAGCCCCCCTACACGATGCCTCCTACGAGTTCGCGACCATGACCACGTCAGGGATCACACAGCTAATAGCCAAAAAGACATTTTACTCCACAGTAAATAATAAAATGGTAGATTCAATATTAATATGTCACAGTTCACAGTTTTTCGTTACAGAAAAGCGCTATATCAATTTCAGTTCATGTAATTCAGGCGTTACGCCGCTGACTCCGTCATTCCATATTTCACTAGTCGGCAAAGGTCTTTATCTCGACTGGTTAACATTACTCTCAATTCAAGTTGTGGACGGTCCAGATGTGCTAGGGGAATCCAACGCAAAGGAGGCTGTTCCTCGAAGCTTCCATCCTAAGGATCGTTGTGACAAACGATTGTCTGTATGTCGGCGAAAGAAAAAGGTGTGGCGACATCAAAACCATTTTCCGAAACAGTTCACATATGTTATGACCTAGGCATAAATAAAGAATAGCCGATCCTTTTTATTTGAGATACGTCTGGGCAACTTGATCCCCCATACATCAACCATGACCAGTATTGTTGGGGAGAGTTCTGCTAATGGTCAGACATCACAACATGTATAAAGATTGTCAAAAAGGTTAAAGGAGGGCTGCAAATAGCTGCATTACCAGGAATTTCAAAATCGCCCAATCTTTTCTGCCCTTTTACACCATTCCACTCGAAAACTACGTTCTCCTCCTTACTAGTTGCTTCAACTAAAAGGATGTTATGGAAGCTACATTTTCCACAAGTGTCTTTGTCTCGACCGGTTGACATTACTCTCCATTCAAGTTTTTGGCGGTCCAGATGTGCTAGGGGAACCCAACGCAAAGGAATCCCCGTTCCTGGAAGCTTCTATCCCCTAAAGATCGTTGTGACAAATGATAGTCTGTAAGTTGGCGAAAGAAAAGGTGTGACGACATCAATGCACTGTATTGAAATGGCGATTGTGTATTGAAAATGGAGAAAATTTTTTATTTCTTTTTCGGACAAAATCATTGCATTGATGAGTCTGACACTCCCTTTCTTTTTATGGCGCTTCCTTAATGGTCAACTTTTCTCCCGTGTGTAAAAAGAATTATCTCCCGTCTTCACATTAGAGAAGTGATGACAGAAAATGAGTTGACTGGTACAAAGTAGCCTCATACGTAACCGGTTTAGACATTATTTCAAATTTGGGAAAATGGTAGTAGACGCAAGAGCTGGGAGGTTTTCTTGATGTACTATGGTCACTATATAAACGTCAGTAAAAACGAACCACCACACAGAGGCGTAGCTATTGGGGGTCCCGTATACAGCTATATACGGAACCCCCAAGTTACAGGGGCCCCAACATGTGTTAGTAAGAAATCGTAAGGGGCGATCAAAAATGCATCCAAGGAATTTTGATACAGCACCCATTCAGTCTTAGCTACGCCAATGCAGCCACACCAAAG